>JARBWK010000003.1:156892283-156919783 GCA_030556195.1 Anolis apletophallus | reverse complement strand
CTGATTTTAAACTGGCGTGATTTTAAACAAATGTCATATTAATGAAATGTATTTTAATGAATTCTTTTAAATGTATTTTTTATGAAATGATTGCTTGTTTTGAAGCCACCCTGAGTTCTATCCTCCCTGGGGTGTGTGTGTGAGATGGACGGGGTACAAATGTATGAAATAAATCATAAATAAATAATTCAGGTGACAAGTGACATTTCTCATGGAACTGTAGAACATTTCGGAGAGCATTCAATTTAAATAAGAGAGACTGAGCCATATAATACATTATTCTTGATTTTGTGACGTAGAACCAATCTTTGACCATCTTATTTTGAAAAATGATTTCTGTTATGTTGAATATTGACTCTTATTGCTTCTTTAGGGAAAATCTCAAACAATGGGAAAAAGTGATACGTGGAGAAGAAGCTTATGGATGGATACCTACCGAATCAAATAGCACTGGCTCAGATTCTTTTCCTGTGAAGATTGATGACTGATAAACATTTCAAGAATTATTTAAGTCCCCTCCCCTTTTTTGCTTTTAAAATCCTAAACACTCGAATTAACAAGTGAGAAGACTTAGTAGAATCCGTCAGTATGAAAAAAGAGAATGACAATTCAGCCATTTCAAATCAGCTATGGAAGCAAATCTTTAGCTTGCAAATACTAAAAAAAACACCTTGCTTTTTACTTATGGGCTACTCACTGAGGCCTTAATTTTAAAAGTGGAGAAAGCAGAACTTAAAGGTTGCTTTTAAACTGCATCTTCTACCGGGAGCAGGGTTCAATGGTACTTTTTCTACATCATACTGTTACCAGTTCCATTTACAGAGTTCTTGGCTATCAACAGTTGATCACCCCATTGCTATTGTACATGTTTTTTGTTAAATCTTTGTGTAATCATTTAGAACTTCAGAAGAAATTCTCTGGAGATGAAACTATAATTGAGTTTACAGTACTTGAATTTACCTTGCTGCATATGGGGAGTTTAACATTCAAATATAGTGCTCCTAAATGGTTTTATAAACAGGACAACTGCTTTAGTGGACATGTTAAATATTGGAAAAGATAAAATATGAGGTTTCTAAAAATGATTTTTTTTTCAGGTACTAAGTGTGTCCATTTCTACACTGGAAGTAATAGAACATTAGCTCTGAAAATAAGACATTTTAAGTATTTCATCAGTTGATGAAGGCCTTCCTGCTGATATTAATAAGGGTAATTGGTTGAATTTCAAAGCCTTGCTCCAAAGATCTAACCAGTGGAAAAACAAGTCAACTTACATTTTGGGAAATCTTAGAGAGACAGGCCTTCTATCCCATTAAAACAGGGCATTCAAAACAATGCCATAATCACTGGAATATAATGGTATCTTCACAATATACCAAATTGATATTCTCTCCAGCTTTTAATTTCCTCTGTAGTGCTATGAATGTTCTGCTCACCCCCTCCCCTCCTAACAATTGGAAAGTTTATTTCAAAGCATAATTTTTTGTAATCTTGTAAGCATAGTGCTTATGAAACAGATTGCTGGTTTGAAAACATTGCACTTGAATACTGTGAAGTACAAGTCTGTATTGACTTGGTCCCCATTTCTGCAAACATTTACATTATTTAAAGCCTATGTATACCTCTTTGCAGAACTGAGTTTTAGATCTAGTGCAAACCCTTTAATTTTAATAATACCTTTATAAGTTATATTACTAAGCCATGGGGTTTAATCCTAGCACCACTGACCTCAGTGTGAGTTCTGCTGTTAGACTTGAATGGGTACCTTTTTCTCTACTCCTTTCTCTTTCATCTCTTCATGTCTCTGATCTGTGCAGAGTTTATGAGCACTAACAGAATATGTTTGTACTGTCTTCAATGATGAGGGTACCAATCATTTGCTGGATGTAATATTTAAATGTCTGTATGCATAGAATATGTATATGGATTTCATCTGTGCCATCTTTCCCTCCAGGCTAACACATCAGAATAAGACTTGTATGTGCATATCGGATTCCCCCATTACAGCATTATGTTCAACACATTTTGTGGTTAAGTGCAATGGCTATGCACTTAATCACAATATGGCTATGACCCACCAATTCACATAGATGCTGAACTTTGAGAGAATATGTGAGCAAGCACTTGGAAGCATTGCTTGGATGTAAATGCCAGATTTTCTTGTTTTGTGGGTGTAAAAATTGCTTTTATTGTTACATAGTACTCTCTAGAATTTCCCAAACATTGGTCCTCCGGTTCTGGACTTCAGCTCCCATAAGCCCCAGCCAGCTTTGCCAATAGTCAGGAATTCTGAAGTCCAAAACACCTGGAGGACCAAAGCTTGGGAAGCACTATGGAGTATTCAGGTATTCAAGTCATGAGTATGAGAATATATGCAGGTTGCCAGATAATTTGTGAACTCTGAAAATGACCAGCACACCAAGATTATTTTTGCTAATAGAGCCAAATGCTTGCCTTCCCAGAATTACTTTTTGATATTGTTGCTGTAAAAGATCAGTCATGAAGGTTATATTATTGAAAGAGCATTAGAATCAGTTCATCTTCCTTGTAGAGCAAGCAGCTCTTTGTACTCTCACACACACAAACACATGTCTAGCCTGTGATGGATTTGGTTCAATCAGCTGTTTTCAATTCAGTTTATAATTGGCTACTCTCTTATCTTCTTCAATATACTAAACAGGCTGTGTGGTTGGTACATTGTTCATAAGATCACATGATCTTATTATCTCATCATTTTAACCCTTGTCGAAAAGAAAATATTTTATTGACTAATTCCTCAGAGAGCCTTAGACTGTAGTTCAAGACATATTGTTACACAATTGTACATCACTGTCTATGGTCTGGTAAGAAATATATACAATAATATCATTGAACCTTTTCCATAAATATAATATGTTTAGACATGTACGCTGTTGGGTCTTTTTTAAAGACCTGGGTCCTTGAAATGATCCAAGTAGCATTGCCCTAATAATTATTTGTCACATCATCTTACTCTCAAATGACAATTATGCCCAACAGAACCTAGTTAAGTATAAAAGAACTATTTCAAATATGTTTTGATTAGGTTTATATGGATAACTACCCATCTTTTTCTTTTTTTAAAAGGAGGTGGCATGCCTGGTTAATCCAAAGTATTCCTATGTCAAGTACATATACAATGAAAAAATGGCAGAGCTAGTGAAACTGGAATTCCAGAAATTATAAGTTTTATATATTTCTGGATGGCTGGTTTATTCTAAGGCGACAGTGACATAAATGGAAGTATGTCCCTATAGTCTAGATTTCGATGCCTATGTATTTGATCATTCTGTATGGGTGTTGTCATATATATTTGGAATCTCAGCACTCATTCTACAAGTGACTTTGGCCTAACTTAAAATATTGTCACAGTTAACAAAAATAGATTGAACTCATATCACAATTGATTGCAACCAACAGTATTTCAGTCTGCCTCCTGATGATTAGCAAGAGTAAAATTTTGTTCTTAGTTATAGTGTGAGGAAGCAGTAAGGGATTTCTGAGGTAGGCTTCTCTCTTTGTTTGCTGGGATTACTATTATTAATAATGATCTTTTAGAAGTATTTCCTGAAGGAGAGGACGGGAAGGAGAAAAAGAAACTAAAAGGCTGAAAGTCCCCAAATGCGCTCAGGTCCCCAACTCCCAGTCAGTCACACTACATTTAAAAAATCAGGAAAATAATGGAAAATAAAAAAGATACAATTGTTGTGCCAATTAGGGGAAGAGGAGCTGAGATCGGTTCCTGTTTGCTTCCATGTCAGGTGGGTTTTTGTGCCGGGAGGGCTCTTACCATTACAATCTCTTGAAGTACCGAAGTTACCAATGGAAATGGAGGAAATGAAATCCATGCACAACCGTAGTTTCCACTCATGATTTCTTAAACTCAGTCAGAGTGAATAACAAAATATTTCCAGAAGTAAGTGTTGTGATTGATGACTGCTCAGTCTGATGAATTACACATCTTATCCAGTTTTCAGTCAGAACTCAAAAAGAGCTATCCAAAGTTCAGAACAACAACTCCAAATTAGCTTCAGCACATTGGGTACTTTCTTGAATTTTCAGAATAAAATCCTCTGCAGGCTCACCACCCAATTGACATGGGAGTCACTAGCCACTACTTGGGATAAGATAGATCATATCCATTTAATTGCCTTGTCAGCATTTTATGGAACCTATATGTTTCCTGTATACATACAAAGTGATACATAACTTTCTCACTCCTGGGATTTTGATATAAGCAGACATGTTTTATTCTTAAAAGTTATTGTCCCAAGTTAAACTGTTACAAACACACAGTGTTTCATTTTTTAAATGTTACAGAAGTTGTGGGGAGAGAATTCAAGTTACAAATGCTACTAATTGTATAATATCTTGGTTCCCAAAAGCTGAACCTTCAAAATGATGTGAGTGACACAGTAACTAGAAAAGCAGCTTTTGTCATAAATATTTCTATCCAGAAGTACTTTGGGAATAAGATTAGATCTTTTGTAAAAAAAAAAAAAGAAAGAAAAAGAAAAAGTGGTAGCATGCAAAAGGAAACACTCACACATATGTACAAGCATTTCTGTGAACAAAAATAGAAAATTACAAAGTATAGCAATGCTTCAAATTTTATTTGAAAAATTTCTGGAATAGTTGCACTTAACTGCAAACTTTTACTACCAATAACAACAAAAGGAAGATATGTTCAAGTGTATTTCAGTAGTCACTTGTTTTTCAGAAGAAGAAATATTTTTAGAAAAAGAAAAGAAATATACTGTTTAACTTGTTACTTAGCCCCAGGCAGAAATCTGAAAAGTGAGCCTCAAGCTTGAATCCTTCCTCATCCATTGGCTGTATCCCACATTGTAGATAGAAATGAACAATTGAATGAGGGAGAGTCTGTGAAGTAATGTGGAACTTTATGGTGTAACCAGACACATACCTAACAATTTTGAGGAAAAAGGAGATGTCATTTGTGTGCGTAAAGTACTCAGTTCATCATAGTCAGAAGCTAAGAAACTAAGTAACTAGTGAACATGTTGAAATGGAGTGGACACTTTGATCCATGGTGATGACACTGCTCTAAATAAGGTCATTTTTAAATGTGTGGAGAGGATGAAAGGGTACAATATTAGTTTAAAAAAATAATAATCATGGAACACATTTTAAAATTTACAGATCATGATTCACAAGCCATGCAGCATGGCACTAAGTGGCACACTGGTACCTATTTGTTTGGATTAGACAGAAGTATTTATATTGTATGGGTAGTGTTAACATGTCTTGACTCACCTACTCAGTCATTAATAACATGACATAAAAGTGTAGAAGACATGTAATTGTTCATGGAATTCCAACCTATTGAGGAAATATAAAAATATTGTGGTGCAGGGTCCATATTTTGCCACTTGTAAGGCAGGTGCTTTTGATACACAGACAAGAGGTCAATTCTTAGCTAGTATTCGGAATTTCGGATTATAGTGCTTCTATTTCATACTAAGAAGGCACATCACACTAATTTTCTTTTAAATATTTTGCTTGCTGACCAAAAACTGTGCTCAGTTGTAATATGAGTATTTACTCTATCGTGCCCTCAAAACATAAGTAATATAACTGATCTGTAATTTTCATCCATGTCTAGTAGGTTGTTTGGGAAAGAGGTAACTCCAAAGTAACATGATCCAAGGTTAGTATATCTAAGGAGTTTGGGGGGGGATGGGACAATTTAAATACATATAGCCGATGTCGAGAAAGCTCTCTTTGTACAAAGAAATACTGCAAGTGCAATAATTTAAAAGGGTCTTAACTCTACATTTATAAATTATAAATACTGTACATGATATGTTTGCAGTCTTTGTATTTTAAGAAAAGACCCAGATCTTTACTCTTATGTTTGTACAATAGGACATATAATCATTTATTATGATCTTGGTATGTTGTAAATAAATTTGCAAAACCAAACAGTCAGAACATATGCCTATCTGCGGGACCTATTGTGAAAATCAGTTTCTGCTTTAACAGCTGGCTGTGGTACAGCAAGGCATCTTCTGTGGATATGTGATTATACATATGAATATATGTATGATACATAATATATTTAGAACTACTCATAATTTTAATTGAATTATACATACATATATGTATATACAAACATTGTGAATATTGCAGAATACAGAGGTTTTTTTTATAAAACAATATATTGTGTTTATTTTTGGTACCATCTCTGAGTGGGTTGTGTGTGTATTTTTGTTCATATGTGTTTCAGTGCTTCCATACAAATAGTTTGGTGTGGTGAAAAGCAGAAATTCCTAACTAATTCTAAGTATCACTTTAGTTCTAACTGGAAACAGATGTTTAAGATCTGGATCTAATGCTACAATAGCAAGGGCCATTTGTTGGTCTCCCCTCCCTTATTTTCCATTTGGGAAACAAAACACTGTCAGAGTATAAAAAAGGCCATGTCTCCTGAGGCATTCTGGCCCTGGGATATCTTTCCCTTGGGTACCATTTGGTACCAATAAGTTCAAAATAATATTTCTTCCACAGGAAGAGAGCATCACAATCTCTTAATGCATTTACTTGTCTGCAGGCCCCCAAGTTCACCTCCCACTCACCTGTGTGTCCTTAACCATCCACCCATTTAATCAACATTTGAAATCTGTGCTGAAACTATTTATAATTTTGCTACTGAATTTTTCAAGAATCACACTTTCTTTAGAAAACTAAGTTGTTGAATTCAGCTTAAAAATGAGGAATATGGTGGCTTTTAAAAAGTTCATCTCCTAAATTATCCCTTTAGCTCAAGGGAGAATGCAGATGAGCTCCCTCTGTTAGCTCCAGCTCCCCATGCAGGGACATGAGAGAAGCCTCCCACAAGGATGGTAAACATTAAAACATCTGGGCATCCTCTGGGCAATGTCCTTGCAGATGGCCAATTCTCTCACACCAGAAGCAATTTGCAGTTTCTCAAGTCACTCCTGAAAAAAAACAAAAAACCAAAAAGTAAACAAACAAAAACTCAAGAGTAAGAAATGTAAACATTTCCCAGTTTACATTTATACTAAAGCAATTCTGAGGGTTGCTTTAAATATGTATTCATTTTATTTAGTTTAAATGTGTTTTGGTTCCAGTGATCAGGTGTTAGGCTTTCCAAAACCACCACATAGCTAGATCATGGTTTCTACTAAATGAAGCTGCTTTGTTATGTTAGGTGTAATCAAAACAATTAGCAAAATTTGCAGCAAGAGTAACAGACCACAGCACCATAATACATTGATTTAAAAAACTGTTCGAGAATGGGAACAGCTTTTTTTCGGAGCTGCTGAGACTTGAATCGCTATCTCCAAGGACAGGAAGCAACAAAAGAATGACTACGTTCAGAGAGCTGAGACTCCTAGGCTGAAACTTTCAGGTAAGAAAGCAAACAAGAGTAGGCTATAATTTTAATCTCTTAAACAGCTCAACCGTTTTTTGCCCCATCGCAATCCTACAATGAGATTTTAAAAAGACCTATAGAGATAGATTGCAATTCTGACAAGGCGCAACAGTCTCAATGCTTAAATTGTGCCTGCAATTCCACCTAAACATTAAGAATCACTTTCTGATGGTAAGAGCTGTTCTGCAGTGGGGTATGCTGTCTTGGATTGTGGTGTAGTCTCCTTCACTGAATGTTCATAAACATAGTCTGGAAAGTCATCTGTCAGGAGTTCTTTCACATAGGAGTGTGTTTTTGTGTGGCAGAGGGTTACACTTCTTGGTCCTTGTGGTGTCTTCCAACTCTGTAATTCTGTAAAATCAATGAATGAGAAATTATACTTAGGTGTAGGAGAGAAAAAGTACTGTGATATATCCATGATGGAATGTGGAGTGAGAGAAAAAATACCAGCACTCATGTAAAAGCGCCAGGGTAAGGGTAATGACTTAAAATATGCAAAGCAAACTAGGGTATAAATGGCCATAAACTTTCTCCTTGCAGAGTTTGAGTTTTGTATCAATCCACAGTGCTGATTTCCCCAGGAGAATGGAAAGAGAATATGATCCACTCTTGTGGATTGTCTCTGTGACCTGAATACAAGAGAAAACAACTCTATGCAGATTTGCCCCCAGGCCACACCTTGTCACGATCACGGACTTGGCGGGCCCCTTAATCACACACAGAGAGACGTTCTGAAGGCTAACTACTTTATTGAGTATAAAAACAGTTCCAAAGAATATATAGTCCAATAATAAGCAATTGTCCAAAAGGTAAAAAGCAAGATTGTCCAAAGTAACGTAGCAAATAGACTTGAAGCTTGGCAAGGCTCCGCAATCCAATGCGGTTCAAGAAACGAGGCAGGGCTCTGCAATCCAATGCGGATCAAGAAACAAGGCAAGGCAAATGCAAGGCAAGGCTTGATGACCACGGCTTAGCTTGTGGTCCCACTCCGCTCACGCCTATTCAGGAAAGACGTGGCCGGAGAACTGAGGATGCGTTCCCACGGATCCTATACTTAATCCTTCGGCCGAGGTCCGCGGCGCTCTAGGCTTCTCCGTCTCCAATCTCTGCTCACGGACCTCGGTCGGTCTAGGACCCTAGACCAAGCCCTCCTGGTAGACTCAATGTCCCGTCTCCTATCGAAGGAGCGACCTTGCCTCTCAGCAGCTGTGTCGCTATCTTCCTGAGAACTTTCCTCCCCAACACTTTCCCACTCGGCTTCGTCCATGTTTTCACTTTCAAGCTCTTGGGAATTCCTCCCCGAGGTGTTCATAACTCCCTTCGCTGCTTCCCATCTCCACCTGGTGATCGGAATCTATGCTAGGCCCAAACATCATCTCATCCCATGCCAAGCTCTCTGCAGGCGAACGAGGCCCATCCGAAGGGCCCTGTGCTTCACCCCAGTCATCTAGCTCATCCTCTGTATCCACATCTGCTGCTGCAGGCCCTAAAGCTAATGGAACCCCAGGACCTATTCCCTGCCCTCCAGGCACAAACGAGAACTGCTGTGCTACAGGCCTCGAGGTTTGGGTTTGTCAGGGTACTTGCGGTGAAAACGAGCCACCAGATCCGGAGCATGGACATCCCGAGCCCGGGTCCATGAACGTTCTTCCGGGCCCAACCCCTTCCAGTCAAGCAAATACTCCAACTTCCGGTAGCGGATGCGAGCGTCCAAGATGTCCTGGACCTCCAACTCCTCCTCGCCATCGCGCATCACAGGGGGAGGAGGCGGCTGCGTCACGTCAGGCCGCACCCCCTCCGCCGGGCGGAGCAACGAACGATGAAACACCGGGTGGAGCTTCATGTCCGCTGGGAGTTGAAGTTTGAAGGAAACAGGCCCCACCTTCTCCAACACTTTGTAAGGACCCTAAAATCTCGCGCCCAGCTTGCGGCTGGGTCGCTGCGTGGGCAAATTCTTGGTGGACAGCCAAACTTTATCCCCCACGAGGATCTCAGGACCCTCCTGGCGCCGCCGGTCAGCCATCCGCTTGTAGTCAGCTTTCGCCTGGTCCAATTGGGTGCGTAGCAAGTCTTGGAGTGCAGTGAGCTCTCGAAGCCAATCCTTAGCCTCCGAAACGTCCCCAGACGGGTCCACCGGTGGGTAGAACCGAGGGTGGTGTCCATAGTTAGCAAAGAAAGGAGTCTCTTTGATGGATTCCAGCGTCGCATTGTTGTAAGCAAACTCTGCCAAAGACAACAAGGACGCCCAGTTGTTTTGCTGATAGTTGACATAGCAGCGCAGGTACTGCTCCAAGGTGGCATTAACCCTTTCGGTCTGCCCATCGGTCTGCGGGTGATGAGCCGTGGACATCCGCACATCAATCCCCAGCAACTTCTGGACAGCCTTCCAGAACTGGGAAGTGAATTGGGTGCCCCGGTCCGTCACCAAGCTCTGTGGAAGTCCATGCAGCCGAAACACATGTTGCACAAACATATCAGCAGTCTCCTTGGCAGTAGGCACCCCCACACAGGGATGAAGTGTCCCATCTTGGTGAAACAGTCCACCACGACCAGTATCGTGGTGAAACCCTTGGACTTGGGGAGGTCGGTGATGAAATCAGCCGAAATCATCTTCCAGGGAGCAGAGGGGGTCGGGAGCGGCTGGAGCAAACCGGCCGGCTTGCCCCCCTGGTTCTTAGCCCGCTGGCACACAGGGCAGGATCCCACATAGTCCTCCACATCCCTCCGCACTTTAAGCCACCAAAAGTCCCGTAGGACCAGTTGCAGAGTCTTGAAAGCCCAAAATGGCCTGCGGCCCGGCTATCGTGGCAAAGCTTGAGAATGTCTGCCCGCTCGGGCCCAGGGGAAACATAGACCGAGTCCCGATGGTAGAGCTCCCCGTTCTTACCTGGAAAGGGCTTGGGGCCCCTTGGTCAGCTGCTCTTGCACCCACGGGTCGGTCCACTGGCGAGCGTGGACACGAACACTCAGAGGTCTCTTGTCTCCAGGGGCCGGCGGGGCCGCTGGAGGATGGACAGGAGCGCCCGAGCAGCCGCAAAGTTCTCCGCTTTGAGCAACCTGGCCTCCGACGACCCGGCCCCATCACGAACGTACTCCGGCTTTCGGGACAACGCGTCAGCTTGCTTGGTCTGCTTGGGGGTCACATAGTGAATGCGGAAATTGAATCGCTCAAAGAACAGGGACCATCTCTGTTGCCTCTGGTTCAATTTGCGCTGGGTCTTCAAGTGCTCCAAATTCCGGTGGTCGGTGTGAACCTCCACCGGGAACTTGGCCCCTTCAAGCAGGTGTCTCCAGACTTCAAACGCCACCTTGATGACCAAAAGTTCCTTCTCCCAAATGGTATAGTTCTTTTCCGGAGCCGTCAGCTGCCGGGAGTAGTAGGCACAGGGCAACAAGTCCGTCCCCTGAGGCTGTAGCAGGATCTCCCACCGCCACATCCGACGATCGGCCTGGGCGATGAAAGGGGTGCGGGGTTGGGGTGCTGCAGAAGCGGCTGAGTGGTGAACAGCTGCTTTAACTTGCGGAACCCCACATCCGCCTCCGGAGTCCACCGAAAGGCACCTTTTCCGCAAACACTGGGTGATAGGATCAGCCCACTTGGCAAAGTCAGGAATGAACTTTCTGTAGTAGTTGGCAAAGCCCAGGAATCGTTGAATGTCTTTCTTGCCCCCGCCCAGTCAACCACGGCTTGGACCTTGGTGTCATCCATGGCGATGCCCGTAGGAGAGATACGGTAGCCCAGAAAGTCCACCTCCCGCAGATCAAAAGCACATTTCTCCAGCTTAGCATAGAGCCCGTGAGCTCTGAGTCTCTGGAGCACCTCCTTGACATGGCGGTCATGGGTCGCCTGATCCGAGAAAAAATGAGCAGGTCGTCTAGGTAGACCGCCAAATAGCGGTCCAGCAATCCTATACTTAATCCTTCGGCCGAGGTCCGCGACGCTCTAGGCTTCTCCGTCTCCAATCTCTGCTCACGGACCTCGGTCGGTCTAGGACCCTAGACCAAGCCCTCCTGGTAGACTCAATGTCCCGTCTCCTATCGAAGGAGCGACCTTGCCTCTCAGCAGCTGTGTCGCTATCTTCCTGAGAACTTTCCTCCCCAACACTTTCCCACTCGGCTTCGTCCATGTTTTCACTTTCAAGCTCTTGGGAATTCCTCCCCCCGGGGTGTTCATAACTCCCTTCGCTGCTTCCCATCTCCACCTGGTGATCGGAATCTATGCTAGGCCCAAACATCATCTCATCCCATGCCAAGCTCTCTGCAGGCGAACGAGGCCCATCCGAAGGGCCCTGTGCTTCACCCCAGTCATCTAGCTCATCCTCTGAATCCACCTCTGCTGCTGCAGGCCCTAAAGCTAATGGAACCCCAGGACCTATTCCCTGCCCTCCAGGCACAAACGAGAACTGCTGTGCTACACACCTCCTGCTCAATAAAACTTGAATGGGTTCACACTCATACTCCAATCTGCCTGTGTGGTTGCACAACTTCGAAGCCATGATACCATCATGTTAAATGGGCCCACTAAATGAGAAATGGTTTCTATTACTGTTGTCTTCATGGCCACTGTGTGAAAAGTTATGTCTTGCATAAGACACATCACCACGTGTTTTGTTTGCGGTTTTAGTGCATTCCTGGGAGAAGAGGGTATTAGATCATGATTACATGTAATTTTATTACTGTTATTATTATGATTATATTTTATTGTCATTATTTTACTTTATTTTAACCCTGCCTTTCTCCTGATAGAGGGGCTCAAGGCAGCTAACAACAAACATGGAATAAAATAAAGCAGGCCAAACACATTAAAATATGAATATAAAAATTAAGAAATGAATTTTTTGAGATGTAATATATAAATATTCAAATACTTTTAAACATTCACTTAAAAACTGACTACCCATTTATATCTCATATCATCTCCAGCAGTCTGACTCTAATCAATACTTGTGGAAAGCCAAGCAGGCTATGTATAAGATAAAAAGAAGGAAAACAAATAGTTCTGGGCCAACAAGGAAGACCTCTTAACAACAACAAACTCGGTTAGGTAATTTTTTCTGATACCCTGAGAAAGTTTTCTGTAGAAGATTCTTAATTTCTTGGCTAGTTTTGGAACTCATGACTTTCAAGCTCAGTTCCTTCCTCTGAAATATAGACTACAGTGCACCTAGTATTAATTGGCAGGTTCCCAACTAAGTACTAGCAGAACTGACCTTGCTTAGCTTCAGATCACATTGGTTTAGGCTTTGTTTGAAGTCATACACCACTTCATCCTCCTTGCCTCACATGAAAGTAACTGCAGCTTAATTTGACATATTCATCGCAATTTGACCTTGCCCACTATTTTAATGTAGTCAATATAGTAACTTAGGGCACATCTTTGCTGTGTATCTAATGCAGGTTGGCATCACTTCAAATGACATGGCTCAATGCAATGGAACTGGAATTTTTAGTTTGGGAAGGCAAAGAAGAGTAAAGACCTTGTAAATTACATCTTCCAGGATTGCACAGCATTGAGCAATGGTAGTTAATGTGGTGTCAAAGTGCATTCATTCTACAGCTTAGATGTAACCTTAGAAAGGCTTTTCAGTACCAGAGAGTTGTCTGAATTAGGGCTGAATCCAACAGGTATAGTCACTAACAGAGTAAACTAATGGAATCTATAGGAGCCTAACAAGGCAAGGTTTCAGCAAGTCTCATTGAGTTGGATTAACAATAAGATACACAACCTCATCAGATGGGCCATTGCGGCAAATCCAGTGGTACCCATCTGGGGGCACGAGGAACCTGTCGCCCCATGCCCTGCATCTCCTGACTTACCTGTTGCCCCATCCCATGTGGGGAAGCATCTGCCACCTAGTTTTCCCCCATTGATACAATACAACACAGGAAGCTTATTTTTGTGATGGAGCCCTGCCAGAAGCACCTCTACATCATGGGTTGGGAGCTGGCAAATTCAGTTGCAAAAGTAAAGACAAACCAGCACATGCCACTGAAAAGTACCCCATCCAATGAGGTCGTAATCTTCCACCAGTTGATCTAACAAATAGGATGGAGAAAGGTTGTGTGTGTGTGTGTGTGTGTGTGTGTGTGAGAGAGAGAGAGAGAGAGAGAGAGAGAGAGAGAGAGAGAGAGAGAGAGAGATATGTTCTGCTGTACAGGAAAGCAAAATCTTATGTCAAGAAAAAGAAGATATTTGCTTCTGATCTGTCCTGTTCAGTCACACATTGTTGCTTAAGGGCTGCATAGTCTAAACAGAACTTGGAATGTTTGATTGGTTTCCTTAGAAACGAACCAGCATAAAAGTCACAGTCATGCTGGAAACCTCGTGGAACTTAGTGGAAATGTAAGTAAAGACCCAGGTAAAAGGTGTCTCTGCTTTACAGTTCTAGATTTGCCACTTTATTTGCTATGTGGGGTGGAGGCACACATGTCTTTGTTTATTTTCTGTTGGCATAGAGTGGTGTTCCATAGTGTAGGAGAAGTCATTTGAATTTGTCCACAGTGTGAAAGTAATATTGAGCAAAAGGGTTCACTGATCTTACTTGGAGCTTAAATTGGCATTAGGTTATGTTATTTTTAATTGGATTGGTTAATTTAACATGAAAGGAGGAGAAATTTAGCTTCTTGGGGAGATGCTTTAAATATGTGTGTGCACTTATCTTTGTGTTTAGTGACAGCAACATAAGCTCTTGAGGGAGAATAACTATAGAATGGGCAATTTGAGACCCACAGATAATGTCTAGCTCCAATTCCTATCAACTTCAGCCAGCATGACAACTGACCAGTGATGATGGAAGTTCTAGTACAACTTCAGAAGCAACCTGGAATAGAAGGTTGTATACTTTCCCCCATGTCTTGTGATCTATAAGAAAGGTCCATCTCTCTCTCTCACTTTCTCCCACCACCCTCACTGGTAGAACGGGTGGGGCTATGGTAAAGGATCTTAGAATAGATGGATGTGTCAAGTCTCTGGAACCCCAACTATGGAAGGTTTAAACTCATATTTCCCATGGTGTCCTTCCAGAAGGAGTCAAAAACATTTCTGTTTTGACAGGCCTTTGAAAATTAGATGCTCTTGGGGAAAGGGTTTTTAATGATATCATGTCAGCATTTGTGCTTTTTAGTGATATGCTCTGAAATATTTTTGAATTCTATTTAAAGCTTTATCATCTGTTTTAGTTATGGGAAATTTTATCTTTACTTGTTTTAACTTTGGAAACTGTCCTGCAGCCTAGGGCTAAAAAAAAGTGGGAAGTATACAAACAACCCAAATGTTGTTTTTTCACTTTCCACCCTCATTCTTCAAAAGTTTGATCAACAGATGGCCATTGAAATGTAAATGTAACAAGCTGGTTGGAGCATGACTTGCAGATCAGGTGTGCTGTGCTATATTGTGAAATCCAAGTTTGATTGCCTTATCATTTAGTGAGGTCATCTCTCCGTTTAACTTCCTATAACAGTGGATCCTGATCTTTGATACACCCGACATTTTGGACTTCCGCCCCCAAATTCCTAAATTTGGCTTGGCTAAAGTGGATAGGGTTTCTTGGAGTTGAAAACTAAAATACCTGTAATAAAAGTTAGAAACCTCTGACCTAGAAGATGAAGGGCTTGCAAGTAGAAATTGTGGCCTCTTCTCTGCTTTGCTTGTATCAGAAACAGACACCATTATTTTAGGGTGGAAATGAGGTCCTACAGATGTGAGAAAATATTGAACAGACATGACAGTTCATGACAGTGTCCTGAACTGCAGCTCCAAACATTCTTCATGAATGATTATCAAGTGATAGGAGTTGTAGTTCAGTGACAGAGGGAGAGCTGCAGTCACCCACCTCCTGCTATTTGTGATGACCCTGAAGTAGTTCAAATGATCTATCTTGTAAAGAAATTATATCATGGATTGATGCTTCTGTGACGATTTTGTGGCCACAGGTCTACAATCAGAAAATTTTACAGTTGAGCCCATGTGACTGAAAAAGAATCATAGCCAAGACATTTCAAGTCTAAATTATTATTTCAATTCAAAACACTGTTTAAATTGGATACTTGAAATATGTGCATGTTCAAATATATAGACTGAACCCACATTTCATCAGATGCCATAGGATTATAATGAATAACATGCTTTTAGCACACTTCCATTTCCATCAAAAATAAGCACAGAAGATTGAGAGACTTGAAATTCTGATCACTAGCCTCCAAATAGCATCAGTACTTCTTCCTTGTGTTATTTCAGAGCCCCACTATCAAAGAATATTGCCCAGTTCTATATATGTGCTATGGTTACTATAATGTGTGTTGAAATACTATCTTCAAAGAGTGATGGTTTGCCTGTTTGTCGTCTCAGGTTAGCCCTTCCTGCTATGCATGGGGCAGGACATGAACAAGAGAAGTCCACTCATTGTTCTGAAGGGCTGGTGTAGTGCTTTCTGCTAATCTGCAGTCTCAGGACAGGAGGTGGAATGGTGAGATACAGTGATCCCTTGTTATCCACTGGGGTTTGGCTCCTGGATCCCTTCCCCTTTTCTCCCCCTAGATACCATTCATGGGTGCTCTGCCTCTATTATGTACAATACCATGTAGACATGTGGCAACTCTGATATAAAATGGCAAAACCAAAGTTTGTTTTGGGGAAAATTTGGAGAGGAATATTTTGAGCTGTGATTGGTTAAATCTCTGGATATAGAGCCCAACTGTACCAGATTTACATGGAATTATAGTGAATGTCCACATTTGTTCACAAAATACCACTCAAAATTGAAATGTTAGTTAAACCAAGTACACACCACACAAACATATAAAACACAGACAGACATAGATATGGGGGAACTGATTAAAAACAAACATCACTTCTCTAGTTTGTCTTGGAACCTAGAAGAATGAAGTTAACCACAGCAATTTTTTTTAAAAAAAATACAGGTAACATTTTAGTTCTGTTTGTTAATCAGCTTAACACACTTACATTTCCACATATAATTTCAACTTGAGTACACCCAGCAAATCAAGTGTTGAACAGTGAGTCAAGATATTGGTAAATCCAGTTGATTCAACATCTCTATTCTAGTCAAGACAAACAATAAGATTTAGTCTATGTGTTTTAAATTGCTCTTAATTCTATTAATAATTAAACTTTAAATGTTTGTATATTTTACTGAGATGTTTTGCTAATTGCTACCAAGTCACCTCTGGTTTATTGTGGTCCTATGAATAAGAGACTACTGAGAGTCTCAGTCATCCACAGGCCTGCTCAGTTCTTGCAAACTTTTTTTTATCACAGGGAATAACATCCTACATGGCAGAAAAGAAGCAAAATTACAACCTCACAGACATTTTAGATGGAGTGGAAAAGGCTCACAAAGCTGAAATTCAGCTTTACACTTCAGGTCACCTAAACCACAACAAGCTTTTCAAGCCCCAAGAATGGATAAAACACAACTATTGGAAAAGTGCCCAAAAATCTGCCTCAATTTTCCAGAGAAGACCCCAATTTACAGCACCCGGTGATGCATCAAGGAAGGCATCTAGGAAGGGAAATAAAACGCCAATTGCCACTCGGGCCAAATCTGCTTTATTTTCATGTCCGCAATCTCAGTCATCCATTGCCAGCTTAGTTGCTCCAGCACGTGCTACGCTTGGTGCTACTGCTTTTTCTTGGCAAAGCAAAGAGAGTCGGGAAGAAACAAAGGAGGGATCTGATATATTTCAGAGACAACTAATAAGGGAAGAGCTAGAAATTCCAGAAATGAAAATGCTCAAATACCGACCAACCAGGAGCAGTCGGCTTTGTGTCACAAGAGAGAGTAAAGATGAATACCAATTCTTTCCTTCCTACTTGGCTGGTGTGACCAAAACGGACCAGTTCCACAAGTTCATGCAAGTTCAGAAGGATTTTATTGCCAAGCAGGATTTGCTTGAGAATGACTATATAGGAAGCAAGTCAGCAGAGTACCATGAAAGAAGGTTGGCACAGGTAAATAAGCTGGTGCATGGGCAAACATTTCAGACATACTCCCCTTAAAATGGAAAGCCTTTTAAAATGAAATATTGGGGTAGGGATCACTGCTGAAACCTCAATAAACTACACATACTAGGTACTGTTATTTAATTCTGTCAGGTTGACTTTGACTAATGGAAACTCTATGAATGAGAAACTTCCAGGTCACCCTGTCATCAGCAGTCATGCCTAGGCATGCAGACTCAGGAATTGATTACCGTATATTCCGGTGTAGTAGGCGACTGGGGACATAAGACGACCCCCCCAACTTTTCAATTTCAAATTTCAATTTTTTTATATACTCGCCCTTTAAGATGACCCCTCTTGCCAGCCCCTTTGGGCCCCAAAATCTCCTTTCCTGGGCTTTTGGGTCTCCTGCCATGGGGCTTCAGCTTTACCGAGGCTCCTCCATGCCAGGCCTCCCTTGGCTTTCAATGTGGCAGAGGAGGAGGAGGCGATTCAGCTGCCCAGCAAGTGTATCGCCTCCTCCGCTGCCGCAGCATTGAAAGCTGAGGCAGGCCTGGAGTGGGGGAGCCTCGGTAAAGCTGAAGGCCAGTGGCGGGAGACAAGTAGAACCGAGGGCAGCCCTCGGTTCCGCTTGTCTCCTGCCACAGGGCTTCAGCTTTACCGAGGCTCCTCTACTCCAGGCCTCCCTTAGCTTTCAATGTGGAGGAGGAGGCGGCGATTCAGCTGCCTGGCACATGTATCACCTCCTCCTCCACCACCACATTGAAAGCCGAGATGGGCCTGGAGTGGGGGAGCCTCAGTAAAGCTGAAGGCCGGTGGCGGGAGACAAGCGGAACCGAGGGCTGCCCTCAGTTCCACTTGTCTCCCACTGCTGAGCTTCAGTTTCATGAAAGGCGTCGTCCACTCCATGCTCGCCTTGGCTGTCAGTGCAGCAGAGGAGGAGGAGGCGACGTGGCCACCCGACAAGTATATCGCCTCCGCCGCCACTGCACTGAGAGCCAAGGCAAGCATGGAGTGGAGGAGCCCCTTGGTGAAGCTCAGGAGCGGGAGACAAGTGGCGCTGGAGGAGCACAGCAGCTGGGCAGTTGCCCGCCTCCCTCATTGCACCCCAAATCAGGAAGTGAATTTTTATACCCAGCGTACTAGTCGACCCCCAAGTTCAGAAAGGATTTCCCAGGCTTAAAAAGTCGTCTAGTACGCCGGTATATACAGTTAGTCTATTCATCTGCAATGTCATTTTACTTTTTCCTACTGACTTTTGTCTTACAAAGCATGATTGTCTTTTTTTAGAAAGTCACACCTTCTCATGATATGCCCAAAATATGACAGTCTCAGTTTAATCATCTTGGCTTCTATAGAGAGTTCAGACTTAATTTGCTCTAGGTCTCACTGATTTATACTGCTTCCATCAGCATTGCCGTTTGCTCTACTGATGCATGCAATTCTACCACCACAGAACGGCATAACATATCACATTTGGTCAGATATGTGTGGAACTACAGTATGTTGTCTGCAATTCATATTCCAGCAGCTGGTAGCAAGGAAGTTATTAAATTGGAATACATTTTTGAGAAGGATTTTGATTTATTTTCAGGCACTCCAGTATATCTGCGACTGCAATCGTCCACATTTTTACCGTTTGCAGGCTGTTAATGATGTGTTTGAGGATATCTGCAACAACTCTTTGATATTTGGTGATGTATTGAAAGAAGTGAAAGTATGTGTTGTTTGTATGATTAATGTAATGTACCATGTACTTGCACTGCAATTTAAGTTTTTATTTGTCTTCAGATAATTTCATGGCTCTATGTAACTTAAGACAACCTTTCCGTAACAATATTGACTGAAAAAGAGCATTTGCAAACCCGATGCTTCATAAAATGGCCCATTGTCTGCACACATCTTGCGCTCAGACATGACTAGAAGTCTTTTCCTACAGAAAGACATTAGTTACTACTTGGTTAAAAACATTCCAAAAACATTGCAGCTGTCTAGGTGTCCTGTTTTGCCCCAGAAATAACCTTACAACAAGGGTTAAAGCAACTAAAAAAACTTTACTTCAGCAAAATGATAATACAAACAGCAGCAAAGAAACAGAAGGAAAATCCCCAAAGCAAAGTAAAAAAATCTTACATCAGACATAAAACCAGGTTCTTTGTCAAAAACTCTTTGTGAGGCACTTGCTGGAGCTGCAAGCAAGGAGACCGGAGCACAGAATCACTGAGTAGAACGGTTGCTGCCATCATTGACCATTTGCTTTACTGCTGATTTATAGCCCTCGGCTACTAGCATAGGTGTTCCTAGGGTAAGGTCCGATTGCTCAGCAATTCTAGCTGACTTTCTCCTTTCTCCCTTCAGTGTTCCTGAAGGTAGTATCTGGGAGTAAGTTTTCCTCCTCAACACTTGGCCTCAAATCTCCAACTTCTATATCTTCAACCTTCTGTTTTACCTCTTCCTCCTCAGAAGAGGAGTACACAACACTAGGCAGGCAAAATCTGAACCTTGTTCATGCAGTATTTGAGTTCCTATGGGAGCCTGCATCTGTAGAAAAATATGTCCTTCCTTTCAGATATCGAGCCATGGACATTGAAGCTGGGAAAAATCATGCACAGGATGCTAGCTACTGGTTCTTCCTATGTGTGGTCTCAAGATTTCCATATGAAAGAACCAGAAAGAGAAGGAGAAGACTGGGCATGAAAAATGTTTCAGACAAGGCAGTTACTTTTTCTTCCTGCATCAATCATATGATGTATTTTTTCACCACTGGAGTTGACATTAATTATTATAATTCATTTATACAGTGCCATCATTGTACACGGTGCTTTAGAAGTACAGTAAGACCATCAATACAGTTCCTTGGCTCTAGGTCTAGAATCTAGTCAAGACACACAAGGAAGGAGAATGGCAGTATGGGAGGAAATTAAGTCAAGGCAGTGGCAGTTGGGATGAAAAAAGCCCCCCATCGATTACTGGGCCTACACATGATAGAGCTGTGTTAGCCTTTCTCACTTTCTCTCTCCAAGACCTGGTCAATGGTATTTGGGATGGATAGAGAGCTTTTCATATGCTTCTGGGCTTCAGTATGATGGAGCTGTGGTTAGCTCTTCTTTTCTTCCTCTGCAGCCAGGGCAATGGTGGTAGAGATGGAAGGAGGACCTTTCACCTGCTTCTGGACTGAGACATGATGGCATATGCCTGCATTCTTTATCCCTCCAAATGTAACTGAATACATACAACTGCAAGCTATTGGTTATACTGGGCACTTTGACCTTAGTGTGCTTTTTTCATGCCGATCAATCAGGATGCATGCATAGATACACACAGAGTTACATGAAAACATGTCACATAAGGCTTTCACCTATGTAGCATCTATGCAAACATTTACACAAGGGAGGCTGTAATTCCTTATGGGAATTATGTTTCATTGGACACAGCATTATTTGCTTTTCTACACAAGTTTCTGCATCATGGGATTAGTTGGCCAGTTAATTAAATAAAAGTGAGATAATTAATGAAATGCACAGTCCTTAAGTAGTTGACAGCTGTAAAATTATGTTGGAATCTTGTTAATTTAATCATAGTTTATCAGATGCTTCTTACTGACTCCATTGCATTTAACAGAGAGCCTTAAACACAAAGGCAAAGAGAAACAGGACTTTGACTAATGGAAACTCTATGAATGAGAAACCTCCAGGTCACCCGGTCATCAGCAGTCATGCCCAGGCATGCAGACTCAGATATTGATTAAGTCTATCCCTACTGCTGATAATCTGGAAACAAAGGATGGCAACTAAAGTGGGCAGATCTTTTGCTTGTTTTTTTGGGGTGGGGGTGGGGGTTGGTCATGTCTCAGGTAGCCCCAGTATAGGAGGGAAACCCAGATTTGTTTAAAAAATGTATTTTTGTTGTTCCTGGAGGCAGCCTGGACAATTACTGCAATGTGATTTCCCCTTTAACTGTTGTGGTTGTATCCTATTGTATTCTGCAATTTGCCATTTAGAGATAGGCATTTAGAACTACAGGGGCCCTTTGTGTCAACTGGGGTTTGGTTTCTGGACTCCCCATGGATACCAAAATCCATTGATGCTAGCTCAAGTCCTCTTATGTAATAGCAAAAATGTATTGCTTACATACAATTGGAAATCAAATGTTGCTTTTTGGAGTTTAATCTGTGGATGCAGAATCCATGGATATGGAGGGCCAATCTTATCAGCCTGAGAGTTCTAGTGCTTCACCAATATTACATAGCCTATTTTTCATAGCAGTTAGAGTGGAATTAAAGCACTATAATTGTGTTGTGTAAAAGTGCCCCAGAAGCGACCATACAATCAGTTCTATGGGTTCCCCACCACCACCACCACCTTTTTGCTTCTCCTCTTGGGTGTGGTGTGGCCTACAGAAGCACCAAGAACAAATATTTAACCCCCACCCCACTGTGTTTTAAATTATCTGAATGACATTTCTGAAACATTCTCAATTCTACTTTACAGAATGAATATGAGCTCTATATGGTGATCCTGCTGGAGTCTCTGCCTACAGTGCAATACAGAGTAATGCAATTTTTTGTTTCCAGTGTATGTCAAATCTAACATTTTGCCAAGTTCTTCAGCGAAAGCTCCTCTCTTGTAAAGTGAGGATACTAATGCAGAGGCCCTCCAGATAGTATTGATGGTACAGTTCAGCATTCCACTGTTGGGGAATGTTAAGAGTTGTAGTCTGATGACACCTGGATTGAACCAATTGTAATGAGTGGTTTTTTTAATGGTCTCATAGAGCACATAGACTCTTATGTCCATACATACTCCCCATAATAACTAGCATGTCTTTTAAATAGGACAGCACTTAGATATCTCTCATATCTAAGGTTTGATCTTACATTCCTTACTTGGGGTTTGCTCGTATCCATCATGAAATTGAACAGTCTGAGGGAGTAGATTAGATTACCCTGGTTGAAATTTCAGGAGGGATCAAGATGGTCAATTTGTAACATTAAGTTTTAACATCGTCATATTCTCATTTATCCAGTAGTAACACTATCCACTTCCTTTCTGAATTGATTTATAAATTTTATTTTCTTCTGCATGAAAATTTGCATTCATTTTATGCATATTCTTTACAAATACTCATTATTATTTTTTGAAATATGTGGTTTTCTTGTATGTATTTCAAGTATGTTTCCCCAAGTCATTAGCCACTGAACTCTCTCTCTCTCTCTCTCTCTCTCTCTCTCTCTCTCTCTCTCTCTCTGTGTGTGTGTGTGTGTTTCCATACATACACACTTTATGAAAATATGCATTGCCCCAAGTCTTTTTACTGCACTTTAAAAAACCAAACTATAATACAAACTTGGGAAGTGTAAATTTGGTAAATCTGATTCTATATATATATAAAAAGAGAGTGGTCGTGCGTTGACGCTTATGCACGGCCACACTATAACCCCCAGAACCACAAAACCCACCACACACATTTCAACAGACCACGAGGTACAATCGTGGCACAACCCCCCCACCTTTGAAACATCTGCAGACCCCTAAACGCGACCCCCAACAATAGCCCATTCAAACCTATGGGAGGATCTGCCAGTGGCCGCGGCTTCGCCCGATCCGCAGCCTGGCGCATTCACATGCTCTCCACTGGGAGAGCGGAACCTCCTCCCTGCCTGAATGCCCTCCGGAGGTTAAGGGCCAGCCTGGAAGCGGCTGAGGAGAGGGGCAGAAGCCCAAGGAACCCAAGGCAGCACCCGCGCCACCCGGCTCCATGCGGCGGAGGACGGCTGCTGTGCGGTGTCTCTCCCTGCGGTGTCCTCTTCCGGGAGTGACAGGGAGCTGGGGTGCCACCTCATCGCTCTTCCTTGCTGCTGTCGCCTCCTTGGCTTCCTCCGCCGCCTTCCTCATGTTCGTGGACTCGGGCCGCGTGGGTTGGGTCCGGGAACGTTTGGGAGGCTGAGAGACGGAGGAGGAGGCGGGTAAGGCCATGGAACTACACCTCCCAGAAGGCTCCGTGCCACTCCCTGGGAAGCAGGGGCGGAGCTTTCTAGGTAGTCCCAGCCATGGAACTACACCTCCCAGAAGGCTCCACGCCGCTCCCTGGGAAGCAGGGGCGGAGCTTTCTGGGTAGTCCCATTGCCTTACCCGCCTCCTCCTCTGTCTCCCAGCCTCCCAAACGTTCCCAGACCCAACCCACATGGCCCAGGTCCACGAACATGAGGAAGGCAGCGGAGGAAGCCAAGGAGGCGACAGCGACGAGGAAGAGCGATGAGGCGGCGCCCCAACTCCCTGCCACTCCCGGAAGAGGACACCGCAGGGAGAGACACTGCACAGCAGCCGTCCTCCTATCGAAGGTCCCCCATCGCTCCCCCCTCCAATGGCAGGAAGGTGGCGAGGAAGGACGCGCAGGCAACAGAAGAGACAGACATGAAACAGGCAAGCTTACAAAACACATAAAAACAATAACACCCATAATAACACAAACCCCAAACACTACAACTCCTACCCCAAACCACACAAACAGACACATATATACACACACATATATACACATAAACATATATACACATACATACACAAACATATACATATACACACACATACACACAGATATACACATATACATACACATAAACCCACACATACACATACACACATATACACACACATATATACACATATACATACATACACAAACACACATAAATACACAATACTTATATACACATATACAAACACATATATACACACATAAACACATACACATATATAAACATATACATACTGTATACAAAAACACACACATACACATATAGACACACAATACATACACATACATACACAAACACATATACACACGCAAACACACATATATACACATACACAAACACATATACATACAAAGACACACATACTGTATATATACACATATACATACACATATATACACACAAAAATACACACACATACACACAAACATACACATATATACACACACAAAACACATAGTCACATCATTTCCAACCCTTACATACCCAGACTTCCTCACATCTCCTACATAGGGCACAGCAACACGTGCCGGGTTCAGCTATTACATTTATATTTTTTTATATAAGACATCTAAGAAATATGGACACACTCTTGTAAAATGTAAGACGAAGATAAAAACTAAACTTCAAGTTAATTACTGAGGAGAGCATTCAAAAACAGAGTCTGCAATGGTATAGATCAATCTATTGCCTCATTCTGCAGCATGCTAATATTATGTGTAAGGGATCATTCATGTTACACTCAGATTGTCTTTCAAAGCTATTTTATTAATCTCTCCCTCTCCCCTCCCTCCCTCTCCCTCCCTCTCTCTCCCTCTCCCCTCTGTTGTATATTCAGATCCTGTTAAAAATATTGTGTTCATGCGTTGGTATGTTGATGTGCATGAGTACCTGATTGTAGATGTATCATAATTGTTCAAGCACCCCATGCACAGCCCACCATGAACACACTACTTTTCAGAGATGTGACTTCAAATATTGATTTATGAATTGTGCTGAGTAGCATTCACTATCCAATGTCAGTAAATTATAAAATGGGGACACACAATATCTTGTAGTTCTAAAATGGCACAAACTCATAGCGCTTATCCTTCCCACTTGCTGAAATGTCTTCCTGCTTATTCATTTTTCTCCCATGAAGACTTTGCAAAACGAAGTCAAAGGCATGAGGAAGAGAACAGTGATGACCCATGAAATAGAAGAGAAAAGGAATGACATACAGGCTCTTATGCAGAAATCCAAAGTGGCGTTAGCAAGAAATGAAGAGTAAGTTATGTAAGTGGGAGAGATTAATACAACACACGGCGTAAATCTAGAAAACATCTTACCTCAGACTGAGTCACATGGTTCTCCAGACAAATGGTCAAGATTCGAAAATCTATTTTGTTGTTACATTCAGCTAAATGTGATGTCTGAGTTATATTGAAACATATAGCCAGATTTAAGGGTTCATTATTATACAAATCAAAACAGTGTCATTCCCCGGAATCTTAATCTCTTGTTAAGTGTTCCTAACAAGGCTCTTCCCCATGAAAAGCAGGACCAAACAAACTTATTGTATATCCACAAGATCCAGAAGGCCTCCCACCCACATAACTGGACTGGATGGCCCATATGGTCTCTTCCCACTCTGATTTTATCAACACATGTTTTTAATTTGGGAAGTTTGAATTCTCAATGCAGATTTCTCAGCTGTCTCTAATAAAATCTCACAGGATTGCTCTGCTGTAAAAAGTAATTATAGTGTTCCCTCACTACTTTGCAGTTCACTTTTAGTGGACTCGCTGTTCCGCGGTTTCAAAAATATTAATTTAAAATATATATTGCAGCATTTTTGCTGTTTTTCGGGATTTTGCCGCCGTCGCTCTCTGAGGCACTTTCCCTCTTCAGTCCTCCCTCCCTCCCTCTCTCCCTCCAGCCTTGAAGGACCTTTCCTTCCTTTCCTTCACTTTATTTTAAGTTTATAGTTACTTAAAATAGCATATAACTACTAAAATAATGTATAAATATCAAAATAAATATAGTGTCCCTACATCACGGTTTTTCACTTATTGCGGGAGGTCCTGGAACATAACCCGCAATAAGTGAGAGAACACTGTATGCTAAAACTGTAATTTACCAATGTTCTGAGCTGGACATTGTATTTACATATTCCTCCATATGGAAGAGCACATTGTTGATTAAATCTAGATGTGGGTTCCCATAGCTGAAGGAGTTAAACTCTGACGTCTAAATATCAAATACTACTTATTAAATCAAACAATCTAGAAATCTTTGTGTAGGGTATGTGTTTTGTCAATTCAAAAAATAATCCTTTAACATTATTCACATTTTGTAGTTGGACATTTTTATGTAGTTAGGTACAATAAGAAACAAAGCTCGTGTTCCCTTAAAACATGGATTTCATCAAATGCTGTTTGCATCTGCCGCAATTCCTTCTTCTACATAACCTTAAAAGGACAAGAGCTTTTACCGTAATTTAAATGAGTAGCATTCTGTTTAGTATAAAAATAAAGTATGAAATAGGGAATAGTTTATTTTATCTAGTTTACAAAATGGGATTTAACTGTGAACAAGTTTATTTTCAATGTCAAAGGGAAAAGAAAAGGATTAATGAATAGAAAATATGAAAGTTAAAATAATGATAGCTTGTCTAAATTTATGCTATTGGAAAACAGTTTAGAAATAGATAATGACTATATATATTCCAAAAATTTCCAAAAACCTGCTTAATGTAATCTATTATTGGGACCAATCACCAGACTGCCTTTATAGAGCAGGTCTATAGTCCTATGGTAATGTCACAGGATGTAGGCTTTGGTGATATTACAAGGATGATTTATAAAGGAAATTCTTTGGCAATGTGATTACACATGATATACTGTATTTAAGCACCAACCATATGTAGTTTCAAATAATACCATTCAAATAAAAACAGCAGGTCGAACAAATGACATTCCTGTAGAAGAGGGACAGAGAAAATTCCATTAAATATAAGTAGTTAGATAACTGTAGGCTTGTTTTAGAAAATGGTTACTTATTTCATGTCAGAATAGCTTCTGTCTTGAATTCACCCATATAATAAATTCCTGGATGAAGAAAGTCTCAGTGATGTCTGGATCCTTCTGGCACCTTTAGGAACCCTCATGCAAAGACTACACCACTTAGATCTGGTCCCTCAAATCAATACTGGGCTTTTGTGTGCTTTTGTATCAGCACAACCCCCACCACCACCCTTTTTCCACTTTTTGTTGTGCAGAAAAAGTATTTCTTGGTTAAAAACTGTATGTTGCATAAAAAAGATTCCATGTGAAAAATTCATTTTTCTCCCCCTTTTTGTTGCTTAAATTATTCATCCTCCCAAATAGTATAGGATATGATCGAAAATGTGTAGAAACTCTCAAGACTACACCTAGTGGAGAAAATGTTAAAATGTTTATCCTAGCATATGGGAATGAAATAGGCTCCTAGAGCATCATCATAACACAAACCAATTATAGATGGCCTCAACGTAATCTATCTTAAAAGCAACTTTCCAAGCTTATTCACACCAAAAACACCTTCTAAAA
>JARBWK010000003.1:156655942-156892183 GCA_030556195.1 Anolis apletophallus | reverse complement strand
GAGATGTGGCTATGGCAAGTGGCTCGGGGAGGGGGTGTCAGTTTTATATGCAGTCTAATTCATGATACAAAATATTTTTTCTATTTTTATGTTTATATTCATTTGCTCTAGTTTTAAATTGTAGTGTGTAGTGTTTGCTGTTAGCTTTCCTATATTTGGAGGAAAGTGGAATAAAAATACAATAAACAATAAAATTAAATACAATGTTTTTTTATTACTGATTTTAGGGGAAAATATTTTTCTATTGACTAAATGCCAAATTATATTAATATTTTTGTCAGGGTGAAGCATCAAAACTTCAGGCATCTAACACATTTCTGAAGAAACAAATAAAGGTAAGTTCACTCAGTAGAATAATGCCCTAGGATCTGTCTATATCATCAATATAGTTGAACACTAGCAGTACGGTAGTACCTGAAGTGGATTTGACAGAAGGCTGTGTGTAAGCCATCTTGTCTCTATGGGGTATGGCTTACATTCACACTATAACCATGATCTGGGATAGCTAAAATATTCAGTACACAGCAGATATGAAGATTACTTTTTAGACTTTATTGTAAGTGCTCTGAATTACAGTTTTCTTGCTGCATTCTTGATTCAGCGGTGGTCTACATAGCCATCTTCAACTTTTAAGAATACTATGACTTTAAAATTTACCAGACTAAACTAGCATTAAATATGCGATTACATTGGTGAATTGGTGAACCACAGCATCACTAGTTGAAATATTTCATCTATCACAAGACCCCTAGATGCTGCTTCTCGCTTCACTCACCGCCCAGGGATAATAATATGGTTCTCTTCTTATACTGACATGTATAAACTATTGGCGTATTCCTTTATTTCAATGTGAAAGAGTACTGTTATAATGCATGTAAGTGCTTTATATGTTTCAAATTTTATTTATTTATTTATTTATTTATTTATTTATTTATTTATTCCAATTTGTATAACGCCATTCCACGAAGGCTCAGAGCGGTTTACAAAACAACCAGAAAACGGTATACATAAAATACAATTTAAAGCAACGAAACCCCAATTGTTCAATAGGCTCCAAATGCTTGCCACAAAAGGAAGGTTTTACATGCCCTCCGGAAGGATGGTAAACTTCGGATAGCTCATGTTTCTACTGGCAAGGCATTCCACAAGTCTGGTGGCACAATCGTGAAAGCTCTGCGTCTGGTGGCCGACAGGTGATAGGTCCAAATGTTAGGGACTTCAAGCAGATTTTGATCTTCCGACCGAAGTGATCTCTGAGGTTGATAGGGGATAAGGCGGGCCCTCGGGTATGCTGGCCCTGGACCATATAAGGCTTGAAGGTCAAAACTAGCACTTTGAAAGTAATCCGGTGCTCAATCGGAAGCCAATGCAATTGCTGCAAGATTGGAGTAATACGACATCTTGCTGGTTCCCCGGCAAGAAGTCGAGCAGGAGCATTTGGCACCAGCTTAAGCTTCTGGATCACCGACAAAGGTAGGCCAATGTAAAGGGCGTTACAGTAGTCCAGTCTTGAGATGACTGTCGCCTGGATCACCATAGCCAGGTCGTTCCTAGATAGATAGGGAATCAGTCATCTAGCCTGACGCAGATGGAAAAATGCAGATCTGCTCAAAACGGAGACCTGAGCCTCCATTGTCAGCAGCGGGTCTAACAAGACCCCCAGGCTCTTTACCAAAGATGACGGATGTAATGCCTTGCTGTCCAGGGTAGGCAACTAGATTCCCCCAAATCTAGGCGACCTAGCCATAGGATTTGTTGTTGCCTTCTAGTTAATTCTTACAAGGCAAACTTGTCATAGGTTTTCTTTGTAAGATTTATTCAGATAGGTTTGCCATTGCATTTTAAGAAAAAATGATTTGCCCAAATATTTACATTTTTATTTGGACCTGGTCTTCCAGAATGACAGCCCAATACTTAGACTACTGCACCACACTTCCTTATTGAAATATTTTGTATAAACTATAGAAAATATTAATCTTTCTCACTGTGTGTTTTGTAGGATGCTGAAAGCAATATCACAGCTTCATTCAAGAGGTATCAACTTAGCTCAGAGTCCCAGAGGTGAGTCTCAATCTTGTGATACCATTAGGCAGTTGTGATACCATCAGTCAGTCCCAGCGCTGGCACTTAGCAGGAGGACTTGACTATGAAATCCATATACCAAAATTGAATAAAATTGATCCTGGATATGGCAAGAATGCACTTCCTTTATAATATTTATATTCGAGAAAGACTCTTTGATTTCAGTAAGATTTGTTTTGAGCCAGGCATGTAGCCAGGGGGGCTAAGGGGCTTTAGCCCCGAAATTCTCAGGGTGGTCGCGAAAAGGCCTTACTGGTACATTATTTAAACTGTTATGTTTATTCGTATCATGATCTGATCACCATGCTCATTATATCCCACATTAATGGGGTTATAATACAAAAGATTTGCTAGGGTAGACCCTCTTCCACCCAGTCTCAGCCCCGAACCAAACTCAGCCCCCTCCGAAACAAAATCCTGGCTACGGCCCTGTTTTGAGCGGATGTGCATGGAATTGCAGTATTAATTTTATTGTGACAAAATTTACAATTGTTCTGAAACTTCTGATGTGTTTTAAGCTTAATTATGTGACAGACACTTTAATCAGCTTGATCTATGACATTTGCCTGGAACTCAGCAGAGATAGATGTTGCAGTTGATTCTGCTGAAGTCCTTGGCAGCTTTCTGTCCCTTCACCAAGTTATCTATAGAGCCACTGCAATGAGACTTGGAGGCATTGTTTTACAATGACTCAATTCCTGTTGATGAGATGAGACCAATATCCCATCAACTTCTTGACTGCTGGCCTGTGAAGGCCCTCAAGAGTCCTATACCTCTAATTCAACATATAAACTGCTGGTAGAGGCGGTCTGAAGCCTTTGAGTTCAGTGCTGCCAATTTGCTGATAAAAGTCAGCTTTATTTCTCCTTTTCACATTACTCAATTACAATGGTACAAGCCAGTGTTTTAAGTCAATAATAGATTGAATGAAGACAAACAAATAGAAACTTAATCCAGAGGGTATAAATTGGCTTTTTTGCCAGTCAAAAAGTAAATCAGGAGACAGGGATCCAGCTTGTGATAGATGTGTTTACATTCTCCCTTAAGATGCAGGTTCTAAACCATGTGTTGTAATTCAGTACAGGCAGCCCCCAAGTAAGATAGATTCTGTAGGTTTGTTTTAAATTGGATTTGTTTGTAAATTGGAACTGGTACTTTTTGTGCCCCTGTTCAGAAGATTTCACCTCACTTTTTGTTTATGTGACAATTGGATTTTGGGGAAAAATTGCTTGTTTTGGAAGCAAGGATTGGAGATAAAGCTTCAGTGGAGACACATTTCCCCAAGATAACTCTTTCAGGAGTGAATTTCCCTTCTGATGGGCAGGGGCGGTCGAAGGTAATTTTAAATGGTAAGCGAACATTATTTTGGCGCCCCCAAACATTATTTTGGCACCCCGCATGCCGGAAGCTCCTGTGCGCAGGCGCAGAAGCCTGCAAACACAGCACTCCCCCTTCTCTTCTACCCCCTCCCCTTTCCCTTGCCCCCCCCCAAGTTCCCTGCCTTGCCCACATCCATCCCCCTGCCTATTACTTCCTCTTTGCCACAGCAGACATGTTTGCTGCCAAAGAGCTGGTGTTGTCCATAGTCACCTCCAAGGCCATGTGGCCAGCATGACTGCATGGAGCGCTGTTACCTTCCCGCCAGTGCAGTACCTATTGATCTACTCACATTGGCATGTTTTCAACTGCTAGGTTGGTAGGAGCTAGGGCTAACAGCCGGAGCTCGCCCGCTCCCGGATTCGACCTTTCAGTCAGCAAGTTCAGCAGCTCAGCAGTTTAACCCGCTGTGTCACTGGGGAATCCATTATATTATATAGCCAGCACTAATATTAATTATATTATATTATAAATTATAATATATAAATACATATTATATTTTATAAAGATTATACTATATACCTGGTATTAATATAAATTGGTATTAAATAATAAAACTCTCTCTCTCTCTCTCTCTCTCTCTCTCTCTCTCTATATATATATATATATACACACACACACATACATACACTACTATTAAATAAGAATAAATAATATTGAATATATATTACTTAATACCTAATATTAGATAAGTATTAAATAATACTATAAATAACTCTCTTTTTTTCCCTCCCCCCCTCTCTATATAAAATATTATATTATATATCGGGTACTAACATTAAATAACTATAAATTAATATTATGAATAAAAAAAATATATTATATATTATATATTTTATTTTATACACCTGGTATGGATATTTAATACATATTATTGTTGTTATTATAATAAATAATACAACATAAATATTATATTATATATCTAGTACTAATGTGAAATAGGTATTAAATAGTATTATAAATATAATATAATATATAAATATTATATGACATACCTGTAGTAAACACTAAATAATACTATACATTATAAACAATACATATATTATTATAAATATTATAATTATATACTTGGCACTAAACACTAAAATAATATTATAAATAATAACCTTGCCTGCATTGCTCCCAGTCTGGGCAGGGAGGCGCTTTTCTTTTGGCGGAGGGCAGGCGAGAGGAAGCGTGCGGAGGAAGGAGCCCAGGCTCCTTGGGTTGCCTCTTTCCTCCTAGCTCCACGAGGCTGCCCGGTGTATTGACGTGCTTGGAGGCGGCGCTGAGGCCCAGATTTCCACCAGCGCCTCGCCAGGAAGGGAGCCACCCGCTGCTCCCACCTCCGTCCTGGCGAGGCGCTGGCAGAAAAAATGGGCCTCGGCGCCACCTCAGCACATCAATACACCGAGGCGGAGGCGCCAAGGCCCAGTTTCCTGCCAGCGCCTCGCCAGGAAGGGGATGGGACGGGAGCCGCCCGCTGCTCCCATCGCCGTCCCCTGGCGGCGCTGGCAGGAAACTGGGCCTCGGCGCCTCCGCCGGGTCGGTGTATTGATGTGCTTCAGGTGGTGCCAAGGCCCAGTTTTTCGGTCAGCGCCTCGCCAGGGATGGAGGTGGGAGCAGCGGGTGGCTCCCCTTCCCTGGCGGCGCTAAAAATCTGGGCCTCGGCGACACCTCCAAGCACGTCAATACACCGAAGGCGGAGGCGCCAAGGCCCAGTTTCCTGCCAGCGCCTCGCCAAGAACGGGGATGGGAGAAGCGGCTTCCATCCCCTTCCCTGGCAAGGTGCTGGTGGGAAACTGGGCCTCGGTGCCTCCGATGTACTGATGTGCTTGGAGGCGGCACCGAGGCCCAGTTTCCCGCCAGCGCCTCGCCAGGGAAGGGCGCTTCCCCGGCGGCAGCGGCGTTGGCTCCTCTGCCTCCTCCCGCTGCTGCTCCTCTGGCTGTGGCGTGTTTGCTGCTCCCGGCGGCGGCGTTGGCGCCTCTCCTCTGCTCCATGCCGTTGGGCAGGAAGCCGGCTATGATGGGCATGGGCCAGATGAGGGCGGCCAAGCGCTCCAGACGATGATGACCAGCGTCATGAAGCAAGCCACCAGCATGGACCCGATAGGCTTGTGGTTCAGGCCGGGGCCCTAAAGCAGGGAGGCGCGGCACTGCCTGAGGCGCCGGCGCCCGGCAGGCGGAGGAATTCGCCCCTTCCAAGATGGCGCTCTACGCGGGCGCGTAGTTCGCTTATATGGACGGACCGCCCCTGCTGATGGGTCAATTTCTCTCACCCCATGCTTTACTAAGAGTTGTTTGTAACACAGGGACTGCCTGTATTTAATAAGACCATACACTAGAATTAAAAAGTGACATTGCCACTATAAAATGAGTGAAGGTGGACTTCATTAATATAAACATTTAATGCCGGGGTGGGCAACTGCATGGGGGCCAGTTCCTCCTCTCCTAGACTGCACCTCTCCACAACAACCCATCATCATCGTATCAATGTTTATTATGTTTATTTTGAATCCCTCTTTTCTCCTAATATAAAGACTTAAGGTGACTAATTTCTCCTTTGCAGTCTTTCTCAAAATGGTCACTTTTTAAGGCAGGATTACAAAGGCAAACTGAAATATTTGGAAGTAGTATAGTGTTTTCTGAGGTTGTAGGAGTAATTTTCATTCGAGTACCATTCTGCATGAAATTTGGGGTAAACTCAAAAAATGGTTGGGGAGAGAGTTGGGGGGGGGGGGCTTCTGAGGACACAAAAGTGGGGTCTTACGGTCATGTGTGGCCTGATATGCAGTTCACCCACTCCCAATTTAATGTAATGTAGATTTATCTTGGTAGCTGGACAAAATTACTTCCATAACCTGAGAAAAATGGGTTAGACTCTTTGATGTTCCAGAGCTCTCAAGCAGACCTGCATTTTGAGTAACACACATGGCCACTGGTGTGTAACCATCTGCACTGAAGATGACTTTCTGAAAGACTACACCCACCTTCATTTCTCTATAACTATGAGTTATACAAACAGTAGTTCTCTCTCCACCACAGCTAGTGTCAAAGACTTTTGTTCAAGCATTGAGGGCTTTGAATTCTTTGTTAGCACCAAGAGAACAGTTAATCTGCTAGGTGTGAGTTATTATTTGATCAGTTAGTGATAGGATTTTGGAAGTTGGACTTTGCCATCACAAAGCCAGATTTGTCCATTCCTGATGACACGAGGAAGAGGAAGCTTAAAAGAACATGAGCAACACCGTCCTTTCAAGTACAGTGAAAATAATTCCATTGAAAGTAAAAAATAAATAAATAAATCAGCAGTGCTATTTTACAACCATTAAAACACAGCCATCCTAGAGGTTATTAGAAATAAAATATTAAGGTAATTAGCAGCAGATAATACTGAAATACAAGGTTAATTAGTCACAATTATAGGCTGTTAATTATTAAAAGTAATTAGCCCTGAGTTAGCTAAAGAAATGCCCTCACTAAATATTTTTTAATGTGCTAAACTTTTAAGACTGTTTTCGGTTTTGCTCCTGGTAAAGTGCACATTTAAATTCTTTGAAAACTGTGCTGTGCCTTGGGGATATTTGCATAATAAGACAGTTTATAAATGAGGGTGCTCCCAAATCTTGCCCTCCCTTTATTATGATTCTCAGTTCGAAAGCTGGCATAACTCTTCTCCATTATAGATTAGGGAGTTTGGAGGACTGTGAGAAGCAGGAGAATCAAAGTCTGTCTTGGAGGCATATAATTGAAGGAGGGTGTCTAATTGTGAGACATCAGAACTGTATCATCTCTTCGCCCTTGGTGCTCATGAGCTCATTTAAATGCCATTAATTATCGGCAAGGCACAGATTAATAATGCAACTCTTCAGTCCCCAAAGTAGCAACTTCTCGGGTGCTATGATGTTGTCTACTGACCTGACGGCAAAAATGTAGCCCATGTCTACATGAGTCAATATTTATCAGCACACAAGTTGCCCTTTAGATTCAAACAATTCTCCCTAAGATTCCTTACTACATTTCATTCATTTAAATTTTATTTTATTTTGTTGTATTTGAACATTCACAAACTGCTTTCAGTATAATAATTTTAAAATATATTTTGAGGAATGTAATAAAAAAAATCAAAATTAGAAACTATAGAAAACCACTATAGAATAGGATTAATATATTTTTAGGTTTTATCTAAAGTAGTAGTTGTGAATTCATAAAGTCCTACTGATATAATTAATATTTTCTAATCAGGACTAGCAATTGAATTTAACTCAGAGAGTGCAGCTCTACAATATTCTAAAGATCTGTGCACCTCAGAAGGTTTATGTGAACATATGATTTTTGGGGGAAAGGAACTGAAGGTTTACATTAGAGGTTTTTCCATATGTGCATATCAATATAGCTATGGTCTGGGCATGCCACATTGTTTTCAATGAAACACACAATGATCATAATTTTCCTCTTCCTCTTGTTGACAATAATGAGGCATAGAAATATAATTAAAATATACTAAAATTTAATATAATACTAAAAGTCAGCATTAAAATGAAATAAATTTATGAATCACATTAAATCTATTTAAATTATTATGTGCCTTCTGATGTATGGTGACCTTATAATTTTCTGTAAGATTTCTTTAGAGGGGTTAGCCTTTTGTTTCTTCTAAGGTTGAGACAACGTGACAAGCCTATAGTTATCCAATGGGTTTCTATAGGCTGATCAAGGATTCAAACCCTAGTGTCCAGAGTTGTAATCCTATGCCCAAACCACCATGTTTAAAATATATGCTTTGAAAAGATAACTAAAATGAGTTAAATCAATATAGTTTAAAGCAACGCAGCAGCCATGTACACAGTCCTTTCCTTTAAAAACTCAAGTTTTATAATCCTCTCCAATAATAAAATCTCCAGCCAAAGCAAGGACAGCAAGAGGGGAACATTTTAGTCCCCCTTAAGAGGAAGGGAGCAGCCTCCGAGAATGTCCTCTCTTGTTTTTCTACCTACTATGCCTTTGAAGGTGGTAGATCTTTAGATCTTAAGCTCCAAACAGGCTTGTATGGGGAGATGCATTATCAGATAGCTTTGATGTAAACTCAGTGGGGATTTATAGATCATAACTTTAAACTGTACCTTCATACATGCCAGTAGCCAGTGGAGGTGTAGGAGTAGGGAAGTTGAAGGACCCTGTAACCTCCAGATAATTTTCTGGCTACAATAGTAAGTGAAGTTTCTGAACACTCTCCAAAGCTAGCCCATGTCGAATCAAGCATGTGTCACCATAGCTAGAACAGGCATTTCCAGACATAGATAGGTCGGCACTAGTTTTAATTATTATTATTATTTCAAATTTATAGGCCGCCACTCCCTAGGGGCTTGGAACGGCTAACATCAGGCATGAGTGATACAATAAAACAGTAAAAACAATAAAATATAAAACTGATTAGCCAGGTGGGAAGGCCTGCCTAGATGGATAAGTTTTGCACGCTCTCCGAAACACTAGTAAGTCTAATAATAATAATAATAATTATTATTATTATTATTATAATCTTTATTTGTACCCCACCACCATCTCCCCAAAAGGGACTCAGGGTGGCTTACATGAGGCCAAACCCAGAAATACATATAATACAATAACGTAAAAGCATAAAACAACATTTCAACTAAAATGTGCAAAAGCAGTCATGACTACCACAAAAACCTGGTGCTCTAGATCACTGATTCTTAAAGTGGGTGGTACCACCCCCTAGTGGGCGGTGAGGAGATCCAAGGGGGCGGTGGGAGGCTCGGGGGAATTTGGGGGGCAGTGAACCCCTTTAAGGGGGTGGTGAACGATTTGGGGTTCTGTGTGCCAAGTTTGGCTCAATTCCATTGTTGGTGGAGTTCAAAATACTCTTTGATGGTAGGTGAACTATAAATCCCAGAAACTACAACTCCCAAATGAGAAGGGCTATTTTCTCAAAACTCCACCAGTGTTCAAATTTGGGCATATTGAGTATTTGTGCCAAAATCATCCAAATCCATAGTTGTTTGGGTTCATAGTGCTCTCCAAATGTAGGTGAACTACATGTCCCCTAAATCACTGCCAATTCCTCCCAAACCCCTCCAATATTTTCTGTTGGTCATGTGGGTTCTCTGTGCCAAGTTTGGTCCAGTTCTGTAATTTGTGGGAGTCTCAGTGGTCTGTGGAAGTCAGAGCTGAATCGATTGAAGGTACTGCAAATCCCATCATCCATTGTCCATACTCCCCCAAACATATTGTTTTTGTGATTAATCACCTTTAATTATGTTCAATTTGTAACAATGAAAAATCCTGCATATTAAATATTTGCATTTTTGTGATTAATCACTATGGTTGGGGGTTTAGGGGTCACAGCATTATGTTGAGAACCACTGCATTGATACATATATCTTTCTGTTTAATTGCTATTAAATTTTTAAAAAATGAATTTCCGGTGTGTAAAAAAATTCTGGAAAGGGGCCGGTAGGCCAAAAAGGTTTGGGAGCCACTACTCTAGATTCAGGGCTGAATCCAGGAGTACAATCAAATTACAAACCTGCATTTTCAGGGGTATTGTAACTCCAACTGACCAGAAACACTTCTGTGTTGTGTGGACTGAGCTTCAATTTACTTGTCCTAAATCAATTCATTACAAGTGCCAGGTATTGGTTTAGAAGTGAAAGAGCTTCCTTGGAGTTAGGTGGAAAGAAATAGAATTGATTTGAGTGTCATGACATTGACTTATTTCTGGCGCTGAATCCAAACCTCTAGATGACCTGTCCAAGAGGCTTCACATATGTGTTGAATAGCATAGGAGACAGAATGGAGCGCTAAGGAATGCTGCAGATCAGTGGTCATTTGAAGGAACAGCACTAGCCACATTAAAGTGAAATCTGTCATTCAGAAATGCCTTTTTAAAAGTAATTCAAAGTTAGTTAATACAATAGAGGTAGAATGCACACTCAGATCTTAGCATTCATTAACTCTCTAACCCCAGTGCAACTTGGCATTTTAATTCTATCACTATTGCTAATATTACTGCTGTATATTTCCATCTTCATTTGGAGAGTCCAAAGCAAATCTCATCTGTGTCTTATATTAATCTCCTTTCCAGTGATATACAGAACTAAATATAAGACATTGCAGAAAAGTTCATGCTAATAACACACTTCTGAAGACAACATGCAACTAGTCAGCATTCACATAGATGAGACAAAAAGACACAGGCACATCAATATAACCAGCTCTCCATATTCTGGGTTTAGGGGCACAGAATCCTTGTGAAATGAAAAACCATGACCAAAGTTTGTTTGTTTTAACCTGCGAGCACACCTATCTAGTAATCACTAAGCCTACCAACACAACTCTATGGTCAATTTCCACTGGAAACTGACCATAGAATTACATTGGATGACCTTGACATTTCTATACTATTTCTTCCCAATCTATTTAATGGTTAGTGGAGAACAAAAAGAATAAACATCAAGCTATGTCACAATGGCTACATTCCCAATGATGCTGTCACCCTTGAGGATTTCTGGAGAACCCCTGGGAGAAACCTTTCTGCCTAAAGGCAAATATTTGCATCATTTACTTTAGAGCTATAAGTACTTGTTTAAGTAATTGTCCTCTTTTTTCATTTCTTGATCTTTAGACATCTGTGGAACTTGGTGAAGGAGTTCTTGTCACCTGATGGCGAGGATGACCCTTTCAAGATAGTAGATTCATTTTCTGAGTCTTCTTTACCGACCTTTTAATATTAGTATTTCTAAGAAGGAAATGCAAATGTGGAAAATGAATGATGAAACAACTTAGAACTTACGCATTGAATATGTTATTTGGGGGAAGCTGGATGAAATTCTTCCTTCCTTTTTCTCTCCTTCCCTCTGCACACAGAACCATGTATCATGTTTCTATACACAAAATTATGTGCATATATATAATAATAGCTATAGTGATACTGTCTGCTAGTTGTAGTTTTGACAAAATAATGGCCACTATATTTGAAGGGTGATTTCTTTAATGAATTTGGGTTCTGTGTTGCCATAAATAACTAAACTTTTTAATGATTTCTTTTTGAGAAGGGAAATAATTAGCAGACTGAAGATACAGTATGTGAACAATTTTCTGCTTCAAATATGATTAAATCCATAGGAATCTTATGAAAGCTTTGACTGTAATAGTGAGAAAAATGATTGTAAAAATGCTTTCTTTTTATTAAAACAATCCTTGGCTTTATTTCCAAGAATGTTATTAAATGTCACACATAAAATTTATTGAACTATGTGTTGACTATGTAATTAAGATGTCACACTAGCTGAACTTCTTTCATTATTGATTATCACTTTCTTATAGAACTAGATTTTTACTTGCTGGTCTTTGTTAGATTAAGCAACACGAAAATCTTTTAATTAATTTATGGAAAGTTTTATGCTTCAGAATAACTACACAGTTCTTTTTTGCATGTGGCTAATTTATTTTCAAATATATCACACATCAGTTTATTAGTTGTCTGGGTGTTTTGGTTTCTTAGATGACGGACTACAAAATTATCTTTTGGGTGAACAAATGAAGGGCAGCTGCCTTAAGTTTCAGTGCACTTCTGTTGTTCTCTAGAACAGTTTCCATTCAAATACTGAGTCAAGTAGTGGTTTGTGTGGTTTGACAGTTCTGCTGTCTCAGAGGCAACTTAGGTAGTACCTATTGGGCTGCCATGTGAGTCTGGGATGCTAGATCAGATCCATATTTTTGTCAGTTTAGAAGAGTCCTCTGACTTTCCTAAAGTTGATCTTAAAGTGGAATTAAAGACAGAAAATCCAAAATACTCAATGGAAGTACCTGTGCATCATGACGACAACATGCATTATTCAAGGTGAGTCCAGGTATTTTTGTTTGTTTGTTTGTTTAGATAAGCTCTATATCAAGACTTCAAATAAAGAAGTCCTTACCTGCCAGTGCAAGGTATGCGTGGAAGTGTTTAACCTTCCATTTCATGGCAGAGTTCCATAACTTTTCTTGTGTCCTCCTTAAATAAATAGCGCATTTCACCACATAATCCTAGTAGCTATATCAATTTTTGCCAAAAATTGAGGTTTGACCTAATGTGAAGGGTTTTTTTTATTACTGTACTTAAAACGCTCTTTGATGCAAGATTAGGATTAAGGTTAGTATGGGTTTACAACAATCAGTTTTATATATTTTGCCCTATTATCATTGGTTTTCTTATCTGATCCACCACACTCAGCACCACACATACTAGATGTGTTTATTTCATCATCATTGTGCCACAGTGTGTCATCTTGAGATCCATCTAGTGCATTTGAAATTCCTGTCTTTTTTACTCTTTTGATGACTGTTTCATGTGCTATCAGGTCCCCGCTCTTAGCTGCATATGCATACTTAATATGAGTAGTGGGCATCAATTGGTGATTACTGCTCATTGTAGAAATGGTGAAGTGGTCTGTAAGTATAAAAGGTTTTGGAGTAACCAAGTGGCTGCAAGATATAAGCCAGGGCTGTCCAACTGGCGGCCCGTGGGCCGTATACGGCCCCCAGCCCCTTCCCCACGGCCCCCTACCCTCCTGCAAGATGTCTGCTTTTTTAAGATTTAAAAAATATTTTTATTATTTTTTGAATATTTTTTTGAATATTTTTAATTTTTTTCGTGGGGGGGGGGGTGAGGGGCGGGGCAGGGAGGAGGAGCAGGCTCCCTTCCTCCTCCTCCTCCTACTTCCCTCCCTCCATGAGTCTGGGGATGGCCGGCTGCGGCCTTCCCTTTTGCGGCGGCCACAAACCTGAAGAAGCAGGCAGGCAGGCAGGCAAGCGGAGGTGAAGGGAAGGGAGGGGGAAGAAGGGGAGGCGGCAAATAAAGTGTGTGTGTGTTCGCCCTCCTCGTGCGCTCCCCCTCCCTGTTGCCTCAGCACTCTTTCCTGTCTTCTTGTTTCCCTCTCTCTCCCTCCCTCCCCCCTCCTCTCTCTCTTTCCCCCTTTCATTCCTTCCCCCTTCCACCTCCTGAACGAAGGAGGGAAGGAGAGAGAGAGTGCACCAAGCGAGAGGGGCGTGGCCAGAGCGAAAAAGGAGCGGGGCCGAGTTCGGAGCGCGCGAGGGGCTGCTCATCCATTCCCTTTCCAGCTTCCTCCTCTTCTGAGGATTCCTGCCAAGTTTGGTCCTGATCCATCATTATTTGAGTCCACAGTGCTCTCTGGATGGAGGAGAACTACAACTCCCAAACTCAAGGTTCAGTACTTTCTGTTGCTCTCATGGGAGTTCAGTCTGCCAAGTTTGATTCAACATGGCTGAGGAATGCTTTGATTGTGTTTTCCCCTTATGGCAGAAGGAGGTAGGACTGGATGGCCCTTGGAAGTCTCCTGTTCTAGGGACCCATTGTAATTATTATTATCATCATCATCATCAGAGGCTGAATGGCCATCTGTGAGGAATGCTTTGATTGTGTTTTCCCCTTATAGCAGAAGGAGATTGGACTGGATGGCCCTGGATGGCCCTTGGAGGTCTCCTAACTCCAGGAACCTGTTGTTGTTGTTATTATTATTATTAGCAGAGGCAGAATGAATATTATGCCTTATCATTCAGAGTTATAGACCTGTGTGGAAGGGCCCTGGCTTCTTATTTGATTTCCTTTCCACACATCTGAATAAAATCCCATGTTATTTGCTTTAAACCAGATTATATGAGTGTGGACTCCGATAATCCAGTTCAAAGCAGGTATTCTGGGTTATATGGCTGTGTGGAAGGGCCCGAGTCCACACTGCAATATAATCCAGTTCAAAGCAGGTTTTGTGGGTTATATGGCTGTGTGGAAGGGCCCTGAGTCCACACTGCAATATAATCCAGTTCAAATCAGGTATTCTGGGTTATATGGCTGTGTGGAAGGGCCCTGCGTCCACACTGCAATATAATCCAGTTCAAAGCAGGTATTCTGGGTTATATGGCTGTGTGGAAGGGCCCTGAGTCCACACTGCAATATAATCCAGTTCAAAGCAGGTTTTGTGTGTTATATGGCTGTGTGGAAGGGCCCTGAGTCCACACTGCAATATAATCCAGTTCAAAGCAGGTATTCTGGGTTATATGGCTGTGTGGCAGGGCCCTGAGTCCACACTGCAATATAATCCAGTTCAAAGCAGGTATTCTGGGTTATATGGCTGTGTGGAAGGGCCCTGAGTCCACACTGCAATATAATCCAGTTCAAAGCAGGTTTTGTGGGGTTTCCTGCCTGGGTATTCTGGGTTATATGGCTGTGTGAAGGGCCCTGAGTCCACACTGCAATTTAATCCAGTTCAAAGCAGGGACTGGGATTTGAGACTGGGATTTTGGTGTTCATCTCTACCTCCAAGTCAAAGCCCCGGTGTCGTCCACAGACACCTCCAAGGCAGGGAGGGGGCGGAGCCGGGGAGGGGGAGGAGCCGGGGAGGGGGCGGAGCCAGGGGCGGAGGCAGACCCTTTGGCCCCCCAGGTCATCAGTAACCGGAATTCCGGCCACAGGTCCGGTAGAAGTTGGACAGCCCCGATATAAGTTATGCAACTGGAATGTCTACTACATTGCCTATATGTTGTCTCTTTTTTCACAAAGAAATTGCTTCACTTAATTCATGATGTGACTTTGGAAACTATCGAAAACAGGCAGAGCCAGCTGTTTCAGTGTGCAATTGATTTTCTTTTCCACACAATTTTAATCCACTTCACCATGGATTCTAAGTCCACACAAGCCTTTGGTTGCACTTGTACATGAATTCTGTGGGGGAATTATATTCCCTTAGGCATTGTTTTCCTCATAACAACAACACTTTATTTATATTCTGCTCATCTCACCCCGAAGGGGACTGAGGGCGGATCACTGTACACATACACAGCAAACATTAAATACTACTTTGTATAGACAATACACAGACAGACAGAATAGAAGGGGGTGTGTTATTTTGACTCAGTGTCCAGTTGTTTTGGTGCCATGGAAGGTTGGACTCAAGTCCAGCCACAGGGGGTGCTGTCGCTCCATCCTCTATGAGGAAGAGCCGTTAGGACTTCCTCCTTCCATTTGGTTACCCAGCATTTTCTGATCTTCTTTCTTTATGACGTCATCAAACACTTCCCCCACTTTTAGCGGTACCTAAGTTCTCTAATTACAGCTAAAACTGTTTTTGACTGTTTAGGTAAACAGTGAGCTTCGAACCCGGGGCTTCAAACTTGCAACCCTTCGGTTGATAGATCTTATAGTTGCTGGTGATTTACCAGCTGTGCTAAACCTCTTGAAAATTTTGTAAGGTAAGCATTTCCTTCTATCAGCTGTAAGGGCAAGCATTTCCATGCACCATAATTTCTCATTGCCATGGGTTTTCAGAGATACACTTGATGGTCCTTTTAGGCATATCGAAAAACACTAGGGTCTGATTAACATCACCAATTTGATAAAGTGAGTATGAAATTCCGTTGCGCATATACAAGACAAATGAATGAAAGTTTTTGACCTTGTCAGTGTAATCAGGTGGCAACATTTGGCATATTGTGATTCTGCTTCACACAGCCAGATTTCATCATTGCAGGACCCTCATAACCCAGTCATGATTCTCCTTAAACTGAGTTGTAAGAATGTGTTGTTTGTGTGCTACCTCCCATGCCTTCATTTGGCACATCTCATATGATACAGTCCAGTCATTGTGACACAGTTTGTTGACATACACAAACACCCCTTCACCAATTTGTAGAAACCTGCCTGTTGTAGGACCTCTAAACATGTGTCTAGAAAGGTTTGTGTTTATTAGCTTGTCTTTTAGCTTCCTTTAGTTTCACACCAACTTTTCACTCAATGAAAACTGTCTTTTCACAGCTATACTTCACTTTCAGCTTGAAGTCCACACAATAGTCTTTATTTACCCCAAATCAGAAAAATGTATCACTGGCAGAGGAGCTGTTGCAAGGCTTACTTATTATGTGACTTACCTCATGCCTGCCTGGTTCCTCCCTTTGTGCCTTTTTGGACTGAAAACAAATATGGTGTGATGATTATCAATTTGTATGACTATGAAACCTCTTTCCTTTCTCCTTATTAAATATGTTTGTGAAAGTATTAGGGCAAAGAGAAAATGCTTCTCAGGGAATCTAAAAACATGAGAAGGTCCATAAAATATTATATGTCATCTCATATAGTTTGGATAAACGGCTTTATAGATCTTGATTTGTCTCTTTATTGGTCTTTGAATTGTGTCTGGAGATTAACAACCTCATCATATGTGGCTAGATTTGGTGGCAAATGCCGATCTAACCCCGGTCACCCATGGAGCTGGCCGGCTCTGTTCACATGACGTTGTACTGGCTCTCTGGGTGCAGAGGGAACCGGTGCTGCCACCACCCAGGGAATACGGGAGGCTTCCTGTGTTGCCCAATCTGTGGGGGGAAGCCGCATGCACCACTTGCACTCCACGCTTCCCCTCATGTGATCACCTTATCAACGGGTGAGGCAGGTGAGGCGAGGTGTGGAGCGCCAGATTCCCCACGCCTCGTGGCAAAGTGGAGCATTGCTGCCTCCTGCCGCCAGACGTGTGAAGAGGTCCCTAGTAGAAGGAGTGAATTTATTCTATTCTACTCCTTTTTACCCACCCCCTATCCCCCCCCAAAAGTGGTACTCAGGGAGGTTTTTTGGGTTTAGTTGCTGCTGCTGTTCTATTTTGATTCCTGGATAAAAGACTTCCCATATTTAATGTATTGTCAAAGGCTTTCATAACGGGAATCACTGGGTTGTTGTAGTTTTTTCATCCTTCTAGAAGCATTCTCTCCTGATGTTTCGCCTGCATCTGTGGCAGGCATCCTCAGAGGTTGTGGGAAGAATTTTCTCTGAGGATGCCTGCCACAGGTGCAGGTGAAACGTCAGGAGATAATGCTTCTAGAATATGGCCATACAGCCTGAAAAAACTACAACAACTCACTTTCTGGTTTAGTTAGCAAATCTGTTTCACCAGTCTTGGCTGCTATTAGCTGCTTTATTTCAGGCAGCAACATATTTTGGGTTGGCCCTGATTCCCACTGACCTTGATAACTCAAAATAATTCTGTTGATTCTGTGATCATCAGGAAACACAACCAGTTCAGGAAAGGTATAGGCTGTTATTGGGATCACCTATTTAGAAATTAGGGTATGTGTGTGCTTTAAACTGAATTTTATTAGGGGAAAAGCTGTATGCAGTCAATAAGCTTTATGTCTTCCCTGTATTGCTCTGTTAAGAGTTTGATAGACAGCTGACAAGGCAGTAGGTGTTAGAACCAATAACACCTGCACCTGAGAGGGCTAAAACTTGAGGCAATGTTTCTGTCCTGCACTTTTTAAATGAAAGGTTGAGATGCTTTTGTTTTTAATGCCGTCTTTGCCAGTTTTGATACACCTGTGCTAGAGTTTTTGATGCACTGTATAACAAATGTATTTCAAATCAATTTCATCCTATTTGAAGCTACAACAGCTCTTGCTATGCTCAATTCTTAGAACAGTTCTTTTTCATTCAAAGTAGCCACTAGGTGGCAGTGTAAGTTAAGCTATGGGCAAGGAAATTATTACGGAGAGCCCTGAAAAGAATTAGATGGAAAATGAAGGCAAATCATACTTTTTATTACATTTGAACTCAAGTAATGATATATTGATGCTTTTAGATTGTGGCCATTCCTTGGATTTTTTATTCGGAAAAGGGCTAAAACAGTACAAATTGGGTACATTATTTAAAACACCCTGTATAAGTTTTCACAGAGCAAAACTAATTTATTAGAGCCTTACATTATGAGGATGGGATCAGGTGATGCATATATGAATGTTCCCTGCAGTGGAAGTAGAATAATGCCCCCATTTTAAAAAGTAGAGGGGCTATTGAATTTTTAAGTAGGAAAATTGGTAGTAGGCATTAGGCTTGTTTGATCAAGGAAAAAATGGTTTCAAAACTTGTTTCGGATGTAGGGGGTGCTGGCGATTAGATTCCAAAGTGATTTCCGAAATTTTCCAAAAAGAAAAAGGTCAGAATTCCCTTTTGCTCTCTTTTAGACCACTACTGACAAAACCTGCTTCCAGCCAGTTTCCCCAATTTGTTCCCAACCCTGTGCTTCCCTTGCAAAGTGGTGGCGTGGCACCTTTCCCACCTAAGCTGCCTAGTCCCTTCTCGTTTCATTTCCGGCTTTCAAGGGCCTTTTAAAAAGGCAATGGCTGCTGTGCCGAAACCCCACCTCTCCCCACATGGTTTCCCCTCTCTGGCTGGAGGCAAGCATCCCAGAATGCAAGCTGCTGCTTGCCTCCAAACACTGGGTCTTTTCTGATTCACTTCCTGAGTTGGAACAAAGATGGCGACAGTGGCTTCAAAATAGCAAGGATATTTATGGGTTTCCAAATCGCTTTGAAATCACTTCGAAAAGGAATTTGATCCGAATTTAATCCGAATTATGAAGATTCCAACTGGACCTAACCATGCCTAGTAGGCATGGTTTTTTAAACAGAAGATTTGGTACAAGGAATCAGGAGTACAAGGATCACATGGTTTCCCTCTTGATCAGGGAGGCTGGACTGGAAAGTCACAGTGGTTGCCCTGTGGCTTGAAAAAATAATGCCCACTCACTTAATACAATACAAGGAGATGTCTCCATTGATAGAGAGCTAATGCAGATATCCATAATAGCAGATTTAAGAATAGATGATGATAGTATCTGGGTAATGGAAAGTCATGCACAACACACACACACACTAAAATTGTGCACAGATGAAGAATGAATACACACAACTGGACTCTGGTTCTTCTGCACAGAACTTATTTGTGAACCTTCGATTGCATGACACTAGTGTGTCTTTAGTCTTTTTTTCAGGCTTTGAAATGTTTGGGGGGGGGGTGTTTAAATCTACTTTGGCTCCATCTACACTGACTTTTTAATGTATCTCCAAGCCAATTTGAAACTGCAGGGGCCTCAAAATGCATACTGCCAATGTGTGGTGCAATACGGTTTAAAGCGTATACAGCACATTAAATAAAGTTGTAGGAAAGTCCAAGTCAAGCCCTTAAATGCACTGCAGCAGATCCCAATATATCCCACATCCAGATCCAGTCTGAAAGCCGCCTTGAGTCCCCCCCCCCCCCGCACACACACCGGGCTAGAGAAAGGCTGGATATAAAGCTATATAAATATGTAATATAAAAACGTAATGTTCATTTGTGAGATTAACATAATCCAAAAACCACTGGACGAATTGACACCAAATTTGGACACAATACACCTATCAGGCCAACAAGTGACCATCACTCATAAAAAACACTGAAAAACACAGCAAAGATATTTAAAAAACAAAAAATATTACAAGGCATGCACAAAACCACACATATATGCAAACACACATATATACACATACACACACATACACACACAAAGCACATATACACAGACTGGTCCACAGCAACATGTGGCAGGGGATGGATAGTAAGGTAAATAAATAAATCATAGCATATGTAATTGGGGTGTATACGCAGAAGGATAAAATAGAAGAAATAGATGAAAGACAGATAAAATGGATAGAAAGAGGTGAAATGGATGTAAATATTGTACAGAAATTAAGGAAATTATGTGCATGGCTAAAAATAAAGATATAGGGTAAATATGCAAGTCAGAGGGAAAGGTGATGGGGCTGGGGATGAGGGGTGTTAAGAACAAAAAAATTAAAATGTCATTGAAGAGAAGCATGTATAAAAAGAAAAGATGCAGACAATGAAGTATGCATAAGTTTGAGCACCAAAGGAAAATAACTGTAAGCAAGATGCTGTTATGTTGAAACAATAAAAATAATGGGTTAAAAAGGAGAAATAACCCATGAAAATACAAAAAAAATACAAAAACATGGATGTGTTGTGTATTCCTCTACAACAGGTACTTTGATCTGTATTGTTTTAAACTATGACTTGAACCCAATTATTGGGTTAAACCAAGATAAAAAATAAATAAAATAAAAACATATCTCTACAGTTCTAGATATCTATCATCTCCCAGACAACACTTGTAAAGGTAATGGTAAACGTTTCCATTTGACATTAAGTCTAATTGTGTCCAACTCTGTGATGCTCATCTCCATTTCTAAGCTGAAGAGCTGGCATTTTCCGTACCTATCTATTTATTACAGTATTTATATTCTGTCCTTCTTACCCCGTAGGGCACTCCAGGCAGATTACAATGCACATATACATGGCAAACATTTAATGCCATTTAGTAGGCATGGTTAGGTTCGGTCAAAATCTTCATATTTCAAAATAAATTTAGAAAGATTTGCTTTTTGAAGCAATTTCGAAGTTTTTAAGGAAACCAGAAGTCCCTTTGCCCTTCCGAAGCTTTGTTCGCCATTTCTGTTCCGAAGCAGTGAGTTGGAAATTATTCAGCATTTCAGGGGGGTGCTGATACCCAAGGGGCATCCCCCATTGCCAATGCCGGGGTGCATCCCTCTCCCAGCATTGGCAAGTGCGCGGGGAAGAGGCCCTGGTAGCGCGCATCCAGGCGCCGTGCTTCACCAGCTCCTGGGTGTGTGCTCTCAGACCTCTCTCCCCCACAAGCGTGCATCCAGGGGCCGTGCTCCACCGACCAGCCACTGGGCCTTCTCAGCCAGTCGATCTCACATATGGCGAAGCCGCCTCTGGCTGAGTGAAGCAGTTGGCGAGAGTGCCCGCCGCTGCGTCCCACCTCCTTTCTCATGATTCTTCCATCCTTCCTGGGCCCAGCTAGGTCCCAACGGAGTGTCTGACCCATGCCACGCAGCTCTCCAAATTCGCCTTTGGCCTCCTTCCTCACGCTGGCCTGCACTGGACATGGAGAACACAGCAGATGCAGTGGAGGAGGACTCACAGCGACCTGCCTGCCTTCCTGCCTGCCTAAACTTCTTGGGCCAGGAGGTGATTATTATTATTATTATTATTATTATTATTAAGGCTGGGGGCCATCTTTTAGGGGTGCTTTGATTGTGCTTTCCCTCCATGAAGGCAGAAGGATTATTATTATTATTATTATTATTATTATTATTGAGACTGGGTGACCATCTGGAGTCTGAGCAAACTTTTTAAAACAGAGTGGTGAATTTTCTTGCTTTGCTGTCCCTCCGCTTCAGTCTTACACCAGAGAAGCCATTTTAAACTAACGTAGATGAATTTGCTCCTCCCCCCCTTTTTTTGGAGTAAAACAACTACTTTCAAAGTAAAGACCTCCCATGAAACAGGAAATAACACTGTTAAACCATTACTTGGAATTCAGAAATCTTGGAAGTTTCAGAAAGTTTTGAACACTTTTTTCTGTGAAAATCGGAATTGACATCAGAACTGAACCACCAGTGCCCCCTAGATCCGAAATGGGTTTTTAACCAATTTTTAATGGATCAACCAAGCCTTCCATTTAGACATAAAACATATATAGACAGACACAGAGGCAATTTAACATTCCAGCTTTTCTGGCTTCATGAGGGTATGCTCAATTCTGGCCACAAGGGGAGCTGCCACTTCACCCACTTGTGACACCGAGTCCTTTGATGGAGTACTTCCTCATTCTCACGCTGCTGGAAGGTTTTATGATGCGGTAAATTAGTTAAATTAGCCTGCATAAAGTGGTATCTATATTTCCTACTTGGCAGATGCAACTGTCTTTGGGGCTGCATAGGTCAACAGCAAGCTAGACTATTAATGGTCAAGAGCTTACTTTGACCCAGGCTGGCTTCAAACTCATGACCTCTCAATCAGTAGTGATTTAATGCAGCTGGCTACTAACTAGCTGCGCCACAGCCCATAGACACCTCCAAGGTCATGTGGCTGGCATGACTAAATACAAAAAACAAAAAACCCAACACTACTAGGATTTTATTGTTATACTCTTTTTTTGCTTTTGAAACTTGAAGTGAGGCATAGGTTAGGAAAGGGATTTATTTAACTGCCTCCCTTGAGTCCCCACAGGGAGAAAGGTGGGGTATTATTATTATTAATAGTAGGCAATCCCTCCCCAGCCCTACCTACCTACCTTCCTTGCAATTCTTTTTCTGGCTCTTGTGTGTGCACTCCTGCACCAGCAGCCTATCCACCCCCCAAACAAAATATTTTAAAAATTATAAAAAAAAATCCCTTGTTAGCTCAGTTCTCTGACCCTGTTGTGATCTATTATCCTATTTTTGTTCTGGTTTCTCTCTTTGTGTGCTGTGCATTGCAAACTCCTCCTCACACAAGAAGCCAGAACCCCCCCCCCAAAAAAGAGAATTTTTAAAAAAATCTGAAACTTGGCAGAAAAGATGCCCTACTCATGTTCTGTTGCTATGAAAGTTTTGGTTTTCTTTAAAAGACATTTTATTTGTAGAATTTTCTTTAAAAATCCTAAAAATCAGTGCATAACTGAAATGTTCTGAACCTTGGCAGGCTAACAGTGGTAAATATGGCCTATAAGTGTTTCAAGTTTCATCTCCATAGCTGTAAAAATGACAGAAAGACAAGCCTCGCAACTTTCGCCATTGGCACCAATAATTTCTGCTGTTTCACACACTTCTACTCCTCAATGCCAACAAACCCTGTCCATTAATATGCGGATATTGATATCAATGTGGAAATTGATCTGGAAGCATTTTTTTCAACTATAGCTTTTGATTCTAGTAATGACCAACAAGGTCCTCTGGAATTTTAGAATGCTCTACTTTGGTTGTTTCTCCTTGATTTCATGCTTGCTCCTCAGTTCTGCCTATAGTTTTTCCTTCATTTCTTCCTTACTCTTCCTTTCACTTCAGTCTTAGGTACCAGCTGCCTCCCACAGTTCTTGTTCCCTGGTTCATATCAGATCTACATCAGATGCAGCTCAGAGTGAACACTAAGTCATGTGGATCTGCTCTATTTGGAGATCCAACTTTAGCAGTTACCCAAGTGAGGTTATCGCCCTAGCCAGCAGATAGTGGTCTGAGGATAGTGTCACAGTTCCCATTTGTTGCCTCCTTCTCTGCAGCTATTCAGCCTAAAACTAATCCATTTGATTGATTTATTTATTTATTATTCAGGCTTCTATGCCACCGACTCCCTGAGGCTCGCGGCGGCTTACAGGAGCCGAAGGCACAATAAAATACAAGGCAATAAAAACAAGTTGGGCTGCCATCAACAGCTTCTTTTTTCAGACTTCATCTTAATGTCTTTCCTCACATCAGTTTTGATTGCATTGTTTCAATGAGAAGAGCTTTCACATTCACATTAGCTTTTGTACATGGAACTAGGACTGGATGCCATCATGCTCTTTATCTCAAGCAGCATCTTGTTTTGTGTGAGACTTATGAGTTTTAGATGTTTTCAAACTAAATATATCTCAGGTAGAAATATACTTTTGACCCTATTTTTGGAGAATTCCCTTTTCTTCTCTCAACTCCATTGGCACCATCTTGAAGAAGCCTGGCTCTGTTCCTCATGTAGAAAGAGGCCTTCCAACAATACTTGAAATGGGACACATTCCCTACAATTAACATGTTTTTCCTCTCAAAGTCTAGTTTCCCCAGAGATACATGTATCAGAAGAACTGCAAATTAAGAATGCGATTACTTTTCCGTGACCTATCACAAATACAGAACAAATAAAATTCAAGATAATGTGCTTTAACAAACAGACATGTTTTGCCACTTTAGAAAATGCTTAATCTATGAATCATCTAATTCGAGCTTGCAATTTAGTTTTTCTTCTGGCATAGCTTAGCCTTTGTTAGCAAACCTCTTGCTCACCTTTGCACTGATTCAGCTCATAGGACTGGTCAATGGGAGGTATTTAGCTTCGTTGGATTAAGTGGTGAATGGTGTATTCAATGCTTTAATGCTAGTTCTCTAAATTGGCACAAGACGCTTGCCAGCATTTAGTAATTCTTCACAGTTGTAAAGCCCACACAACTAGGAAGTGTATTTGATGATAGAAGCAACAGCAAAGCTTCATAACTCCACAATCAGACTTTAAAAGACTCAAACAGGCTGCTACTTGGTATATTAAAATAAATGATAACACAAAAGCTTTAATAGAAATGATTAATCTCTATGACATTCCTCATGAAATGAAGTATTTTTTTTTCAAAGGGCTTCTCTTCTTTTGCTGTCAAAATGTTAGGCCTACCATTTAATTATTAAACATCAATGGCAAGAAAAATATATTAATTATGCATTTGCTAGACCACAAAAGCCATTTTAACTGGCTACAAAATGATTTAGTATTCATAAAATTTAACATTTAATAATACCAGCAAGAACATTTGTTTTTAAAATTTCCCTGTTCTGTTCTTGTCTAATTAATATTTAACCATTTTTTTAAGATTAGTTATACTCTTTTAGTTTCTTACATTTTTATTTAGCAATTTTACCATATTTATGTGTAGCACCTACAAGGAGAAGCTACTTTGCTGTGTAGTACAGAAATAGCAAAAGTGTGGAGTGTGTCTCCATGTGCATGATCAACCATTATACTGGAGCTTCTAATCTATCAATTCAGACTGGGAGGGGGGATGGGCTGCTAACTTGGCCCTAAAGAATATTTTCCTGGTGGATACTGCCATAGGCACCATTGGAACTCTCTTCTTGGAACAAAAGTTTCAGAGATTCATGATGAGAAGACCAATACCATTGGCAGGCAGCTGGTTGTTGAAGCTCACAAATAGTGGGCTGGACTCATAAGGTTCCCTCCATGTATGAACAAGCTTCTTCTGGAGATCTAGTAGAGGTTACCATTGTGAGAAGGAATTTCCTGTGAAACCGTTAAGCTAATTTCCAAAGTTCATCCATTCTTTGAAACAGTATTTCACGTGCAGAGGGGACTATAGGTGAAAGGAGAAGTTGACAACTTCCTCTTGTGGAGAGGTGAGAAGGTGCTGGAACTTCAGCAGGTTGGAACTATACTTCTAGCAACTCCTTAACTTTGACTATGAAGGGATAACATTTCACAAAATGAAAAAAAAACCTGGTTTTATCAGGAGCACACAGCAGATGGAGTTTCATTCGCAGTGTGATTCACTAATGGAAGCATTGTACATGAAGGCAGAATTCAAAGTTATGGTCTCATTAGCTTGCAATATCGGATACAAAGAAATCTAAGAGACAAAGAAAAAGAAATTGTTAGCATAAGCTTTAGTATAATAAAGGTGCATCTACATTGTAGAATTAATGCAGTTCGAAATCACTTTAACTGACATCGTTCAACACTACAGATTCACTAGAGTAGTAGTTGTGCAAGGTGTATAGCCCTTTCTGCCTTGCCAAACTACTTCTTTAGATACATCTGATAGTTTTGCTTCCAACTTTTTTTCTCAGTCTCTCAGGTGCTACAAGAACCCTTTGCATATGAGGAACAGTGTTTTAATAGGAGTCCCTGGTGGCACAATGGGTTAAACTCTTGTGCTAAACAAACTCAAGGGATGCTTACTAATGCAACCTAAGCAAAAAGAGGAAATGCATCTGTATCTAAACTCAAAGAGTAGAGGAGACAGTAGCATATATGTTGCAATAAATCTCTAGCAGTCATTCATTCTTGCATAAAAATGGCATAGGGTTACCAAGAAATAATATCAGTACAAAATTTGCAATATATATAACATCAAAATGGTATCCAAAGCATCTCCAACATCTTACAAACAGTACTGAGCCTTAACGTGACATTAGAAGTTATAATCATGTAATCCATGACAAAAATCCAATGCAACTCAAAGTCCATATGAAATACAATGTGGAATATCGTAAAGTACAAATATGGCTAGTAGCTCCAAGTAATGTCCCATGGAGTGTGGATAAACAATATAACCAGTATATCCAGTGTTATTAATGTAGTGTATTACCTAAGGCAACACAGATGTAAACACTGAATGACTCCACTGATGAATCCACAGCTGTCATGCAAATATACTAACTGTTGTTGTGCATAATAATGACGGTCTGAGGTAGCAGCCAGAGGAAGGTCACTGAAGTATACAGGCCAGTGCCAATGGCGTATAGATTCTGGGCATCTCTTTCAGGCCGTTTCGCGCTCAAAGGTGCTTCATCAGGACATAGTGGATGCTACTCGTAGACTTGAGCATGCAGCAATATTATAATCCACATATAGGGATAATCTACACAAATGCATAACCAAAAGTAAGCAAGGCATATCATGGCATAAGATTACATGAATATATATCTCAAAAATTGATAGATATCATACATACTAAACGAAGTTAAGAGCAAAGGCATAAATAGTAGTGCTCCCAAGGGCTGGGGTCAGCAAATTTATACATGGGCAAACAGATGGAACCAATTAAAGAAGAAGAGTCTGCACCGTAAGTTGGTCATTAAAACCTCTTGGGATCTCACTAGAGAGTAAGAGGATCCACTTGGATTCAGCACGCAGCAATAGTCTCCCATTTGTCAGCTCCAGCTTTTCATGCGGGACATGAGAGAAGCCTCCTACAGGATAGTAAAACATCCTGGCATCCCCTGGGCAACATCCTTTGGCCAATTCTCTCACACCAGAAGCGACTTGCAGTTTCTCAAGTTGCTCCTGACATGAAAAAATAAATCCCCCAAAAAACAGTTTTAATGTCCATTATGACTTTCAATATATTCTGCTGATATAGCTATTTCTATATCTTGTGTCCACAACTATGAAGTACTTTTAAAAAATTTCTTAAAAGGCTTTTGCACAATTAAAATAGAGAAAATCACAACAGAGGTAAAAACTGAACCATGCCTACACTCAGTGGTTTTCAGTTCACGTCTCAAAAAGGCATACACATATTCATGTATTTTCCTGTTTACTGATCTTAGCTACAACCTCATTTGTCCTTCATCAGTTAGTCTGCAGTTAGTCTAAGCTTGTTCTCTCTCTCTCTCTCTGTTTGAAGAGTACATGTTGCATAAGATATTTTCCAATCTAATATTTGCAAGCAAAGCAGCTTCATTTTTAAAGAAACAAATAAGCATGGTGTGTGTGTATGGTAGTGGGGTGGTACTGGATGTTGCTCATCTTCTGCTTATGAATAATAATGACTGATTGTGAGATACACCACTATCTCTCAGAATTCCCAACAAATGACTCCTAGGAGATTATGTTCTTTCTGTTAATCTTTTAATTTTGCATATCAGTCACTATGAAGTAGAAAGAACCCAAACTCTGTTCATTTATTTTATTGAAAACTGGGATTTCTGAACTGTATATCAAACAATTTTCATAGAACATAATCTTCCTTTCCTCAACCTCCTGAAAATCCAGGAGAAATAGCATAACTGATGTTCCTCTCTTCTAGAAACATTGAACTTTCTGACCCATGGTTTTGTGATGAACAAATGTCTTTACAAGATGACCAAATAGCATGATAAATGAGTTTTTTCACCATGTAGTAATAACCAGGGGAAAAAAATCTATGTTCAAAAGACTATCTGTATCATCATGTATTGCATAATATTCCTTGTTTTGTTTCATAGAACTGAACACTAGAGTTCAGCCTTTGATAAGATTTCCTGTACAGCTGAGCATCTTTCTGTTGATCCAAAATGTACAGCCCTGTAAACAAGATGCTGCTCTTTTTAAAATTAACAGATATAACAGTCGGAAATTATGGTGTTGGTATGAAGCAAGGAAGACAAGCACTGGCCTCACTGGAAACGTGAGATGCATTCAGATTTAATAAAGGCACTGAGCAAAGGGACAGAACTTGATCAAGAGTAATGCCCTGATGGCTTTGACAAGCCTTTTCTTTATTCTCTTGAGTTAATTGTGTCATTTGACAGGTTTGCATCAGGGTAGGTTGAAATCCTGACAGGCTAATTTAAGCTTGCAGTTCCAATGAAACATACATATGACACTCGTTATATTTAGTGACAATCTATGTCATTTGCTGCTTAAATGCAAATGGCCTGGTACAAATGTTCAGTGAGCTGCCTATTGGCAGATGTAGAACCACTGGGGGGTTGGATTTGCTAGCTTTTGAAGAGAACGATTTTTCATGAATTATTTGCAAGGTGTCCATTCACACTGTAGAATTAATACAGTTTGACACCACTTCAACTGCCACAGCTAAATGCTATGAATTTCTGAGATTTGTAGTTTGGTGACTTAGTAGTACTCTTTGGCAGATCTTGTAAAACTTCAGCTACTGCAGTTCCGTAGCATTGAGCCACGGCAGCTCAGGGGATATCAAATTTCATGAATTGTATGGCGTATGTGCACCCCTTGCAAATAACTGATGAAGAAGTTTCCTTAGATTGCTCAAAGAAAAAATGACAGATAAAAAGAAAGCACAGAAAGAATGAAATTCAAAAATAGTAACCATCAAGCAGGTATAAGAATAGAAGGCTATTTCTATACCAGACATTTATTTATTGTTTGTTTGTTTCAACTTGTCTGTCGCCACTCCTGTGTGGCTCGGGGTGACTCACAACACTAGAATACAAGTAAATACAGATAAAATACAAATAAAATTGCATATATAAAACAACACATTTAACCTAAAAAACCATTAAAAATGGGATATACAACATAGCGTATATAACTCATCACATACACAGCTTATAACTGAAGCAAGTTACGCAAGTAAGTAATATGTCCGTGGGGCTAACGGTCAAACACCTGCTTAAACAGCAGAGTCTTGCAATTATTCATGTCATTTCCTGAAAAAGTTAGTATTTGTTTTTAAAGACTAAGGCTGCTTAGACACTCTGGACCTCAACAAATGGTTATTCCTCAACAAATGATCCCAGCACCCCATCTTATTCTGATAACATGCGGGGAAGCATCACCATGAGGCTTCCCCCTTGTGCTGGCCCCATGGTTACTTATGAAACATGGGAGGCCTCCCATGCTCATAGGATGCTAGTGCCCCAGGTCACTAATGCAGCCCTGCTGGAAGTCAGCCTACGTCCAACAGCTGATAGGATGCTCGCAGACTATCATGTGATGAAGTTGTTAGTGAGGGATGGTAGTATGAGTCTGGTTACTGATCACCTTCTGCTTATAAATACTTACTGTTTTGCTTGTGAGATATGCCATCACCTTTTGTACCAATAACATTGGGGAAGGGCATGTTCCCTCCTCTGATTTAAAACAAAAGTTTAATGCTACAAAAGTTAAAATGCTCTCCCCAATAAAAGTACTAATTATGGCACCAGCTAGGCAATGCAGCCTATAATGCAAAGTTACTCATATAGGTCTTGAAGGAATCCATGATAGCTGGCACTGGGCACTGGCACTGGGAAAATATGGTTGAAGGAAGGGCATGTGAGACATTCCATAAGATGTTTCCATGTAATTAGACCGATATTATCAGAGGGTAATTTGTTGCATGTATGTCCACTAGAAAAAACAAAGAAACTTGTAATTAAAATTCTAGATTTAACTTTGAAGTAACTCTTATAATATTCAGTCCATTATATATGCTAGCATCCTATTTGTCAGTTATGCTATTGTTATACTTAGGAAATCATACCTGCTTCATATTCGTATTTGCAATTGTAGTACTACAATAGGCCATCCACTTTTTAAATAGTTATGGGCAAAGGACCCTTGTGAAAGTCAAAAAACAGACCCCCCTATTTTTATCTGAGAAAACCTCTTTTGAGAAATGTATAGGTGATGTGATTCTGCCAAAAGTTGACCACAGAGTCACAGTGAAGGGCCTAAAGATTTCTAAGCAGACCATATAATTCTGCAAATAATCAAATCTAAAAAAGTTAAACTTGCAAATGGTATTATCCTAACTGCAAATGACCCTGAAATTCTCAATGAATGGAGGTCTATGTGGCTGCTAAGCAGGGCACTGCAAGATGACATGACTAGTCCTACTTGCATCATCGTGTTCTAAAAATAATAACAAGCATGAAACAAAATACAAGCACAACCATTCAGATGTATTCAAATTCATGTTTTTAATTCCTGGGGCCACAAAAAATGACATGGCGGGCTAGATTCAATTCATGGGCCTCCACTTGGACACACTGGTTGTAGATCATGACCATGTGTTTGATGCAAGATTTCAATCATATCCTGCAAAATTGAGTCAGTGGGTGGTCTGCAGGGATCAAATTCTATCCTCTTTTGGATTTGACTTTGCCTGGTAATGTACGTTTGTTACTTTCCATCACTTGATTTTCAACCTTTTTCAATTATATGTACACACACATCATGAACTTTCTTGACTTAAACTGAATCAGCCTCTTTGCTTTTGGTCCTTCTTGCATTTACCTGAGCTATAGTAGAGTGGCAAAGCCCATGCTTTGTATGCAGAAGGTTTCACATACAATTCAACATCAATGCTGAAATACACACTGCATAAGGACTGCAAGTGCAGCATTTTTTTTTTCAAATCAAGCAGAGAGTGTTTGAGGATTGGGACATTCATAGGGACACCAAGAGGCTTATTCATAAAGCAATTATCCTTCCAACTCTATTGTACACAGTAGGCTTGGTTGATCCATAAAAATGATTCAAAACTTGTTTCGGATCTAGGGGGCGCTGGTGGTTTGGTTCAGAAGTCAATTCCGATTTTCACAGAAAAAAATGTTCAAAACATTCCGAAACTTCAGAGACTTCTGAATTTCGAATAATGGTTTAACAGTGTTATTTCCTGTTTCATTGGGTGGTCTTTACTTTGAAAGTAGTTGTTTTACTCCAGAAGGGAGGGGGAGCAAAGGGAGGAAATTCAAATTCTGTGGAACTATTCAATCAGTGTTGCCTCCGAAAAATCCTGCAAAACTCTTGGGAAGACAGGGGGACAAATGTCAGTATTCTGGAAGAGGCAGAGACCTTCAGCATTGAAGTGATGATCCTCCACTGGACTGGCCATGTTGTCTCCTAAAACAGTTCATTTACTCTCAGCTCAAGAATGGAAAACGGAATGCTGGTGGAAGGCAAAAGAGATTTAAAGATGGGCTTAAAGCTAACCTTAAAAATGTGGAATAAACACAGAGAACTGGGAATTCGGGCATTCTAATTGGAGTTCAACTGTTACCAATAGTGCTATGGAGGCACAAACAGAGGCCAAAGTAGGAACATGCTAAGAGGAAGGCACATTAAGCATACCCTGATTGTAACTGCCTCCATCTATCTGGAAATCTATGTCCTCATTGCAAAATACCACGTGGATCCAGAATAGGTCTCTCTCTACAGTCAATTACAGACCCACCACCAAGACTCTACCTTATCGATAGATTTTATTACTGAAATCAGTTATCCTGTTTTATAACAAGTCTTGCATATTCAGCCACACATTTGGGTGTCTCAAATGTTAGACCTGTTTCTGGGTATATTTGGCCTGCTCATTCGAAAAATGGCACCAGTCTTCCCCTATCAGCTCTGATTTTTGTGACAGAGAACATATGCCATCTGATCAGCCATCTGAAGCCATGATAACCATATCTAAGAAACTGGGGTTGATGTGGTCTGTCCAATACAAATTTCTGAATCAACCAAGATACTAAGATTTTTTTCTTCTTCAGGGGTTACACTAAAATAAAAATATATACAGTAATTAACTAAAATTCAAATTTTACGAAAAGACAATACATATTGATATATTTTCTTACATACATATAAAATCGTAATGTTTCAAACTAATTATATTAAATAGACAATACATACATATTATTTAAACAGACAACAGCATAAATATCTGGAGTTGCTCAAAACTTCTCTTTATATAGTGGCTAGGCTTACTTTCATTTATTTATTTTTATTTATTTATTGATTTATTATATTTGTCCTCCTCCTTGTTCCCCTTCTTGGAATTGATACCCAGGATGGCTCATACTTTAAAAAGCAATACAATTAAAACATACATTTCAGTAAGTGGTTAGAAAAGGAGAGGGTGGATAGAGAGAATTGCATCCCCATATCTGGATGTAGACCAATGATATTATCGCCCAAGAGCTCCACAGGACTCCAGCAGATCTTAGTGGGACATATCTGTCATTTATTTATCATGATGGAAACTGAAGTAGGGATTTGCTTAGTCCATGAAGTGAAATGAGTTGTACATTACATTCCTGAAAGATTTTGTTTGAAACCACAGGTCTTGTTTAAAGATTGGCAAGGTTTTGCATGGAACTGGAACTGTCATTTGTAGAACAAATTTTAAACACAATGGAAGATTTTACTTGCAGCTGTGCAAGGTTTTGTATGGAACAAGAGATCTCATGTCCAGACTGACACAGTTTTGCAATGAACAGGCCCCTGGCTTTGGAATGCCTTTCCCAGGGAGATTAGGCAGGCCCCTACATTGTCTTCCTTCTGTAGGAATCCGAAGACTTCGATGTTTAAACAAACCTTTGAGAACATCTAGCCCCAATAGTCCACAATCAATGACACAGCACTGCTCTTCCATCCCATGCCCTTGTTCCTTAGCAACAATTTGCACTATCCCATTCCCTTGTCTTGTTTACAGTCTGGCCATGTCTTACGATAGTTGTCACCATAGGTTACTGGACATTGTTCAGTTTTAAATTGTTGCTTTATTTGCTATATGTTTTACTTTATTGTGATTTACTGTGTGTTTTATGCTCTTTTTAAAGCAATTTTAAGCTGCTCCAATTCCCTTCGGGGAGGTGGAGACAGGGTACAAGAATAAAGTTGTTGCTGCTGCTGCTGTTGTTGTTATCTGGCAAGAATGTGCATGGAATAAGAACTATGGCAAGCAAACAGACTATAATTTATTTTTTAAAGCAATGGTTAATGTATATCATTTATTGCAACCAGTTATTACTTGTTTTTACCAGCTAAAACTACTGAGCTCACCAACAATGAATGGAACAAAATAGACATTTTTAAAAATTGCTTTGAGCACTGCTTATTTATTATTGATTTAAAAATTCTTAAGTCATTAATCTTAAAAAATGACAAGGTATTTGTGGAATGGACAGTTAGTTGCAGTTCCAAAGTATTTGAAAAGTAAACTGTACTTAATTTTTTAGTAATTTATTATGGATTGTTTTTGTTACAACGTCTAGCAAATGGTAATGGCCTTTGGCTAAATGCAATAAAGTTTGGAACAGAAGTGTTTTTAAAGGAGAAGATGCCTTAAAGTAAAGGATTAATATATTTCACAGGGAGAAAACAGGTCTTGAGAAAGACCTGAGGCAGCAATTCAGTACACATTTTACCTGGGAATAAATCCCATTGAACACTATGTGGTTTACTTCTGAGTAACAATGCATATAATTGTGCTGTTTAATTCCAACTAAGACACAGGCCCCCTGTCAAGAAAAGTCCCCCTTCCTCTTTTTTTTTCAAGTAAAGTAGCTCTTTACATATTTTCTGTTTATTTTGTTTATTTTGATTCTCCATTGAGATCAGTTTTATGGTTGATTAGCCTATAACTCCAAATTTATGCTGGCACAAAAAAGATGACATAACATGGAGAATTGTGGCTTTGCTCACAGTTACAGTTGATGTCTTCCAATTATTAGCTAGACAGACAGACAGACAGACAGACAGAGAGAGAGAGAGAGAGAGAGAGAGAGAGAGAGAGAGAGAGTAACTATCTTTTTATCCTTGGAGCTGGTGGGATAGAAATAAAGAGAGGGTTCTGAACTTCAGCCAAAGATAGAGAATGGAATTGTGAGATGGGGCAGATACTCTACCTTTTGCTGTCTCTTAAGGAACAAAATAAAATAATTATATCCGGTATAAATTATGTACTGACCAAGCTTTTCCTGTCTTTTCATGATGCCTTTAGAAAAAGAGGATATAGCAAGGTAGTGAAATTTAACAAGTTTCTCATTCAATTTTTTTGCATAAGACATTTTCATTCCTAAAAACAAAGCTGTAGAGACAAAAGATGGCCCTAACGTTCCAACATGCCCAGCTCCCTTCTTCTAGATTTTTGCTGGAGAACAGCAGATTTCCGAAGCTGTGTCCTCTGGCAATTATGGAGCAGCTGTTTCATGGAGAGAAAGCTACATCCTACATTGGGATAATAATGCACTCTATAGTTGTGGTTTCATGATTTCCGCTTTGAATAGCATGGTTATACTGTATGCCGGGGAATGATGAATTTACAGTTTAGAGAGGAGTATTTAGCATTCTCAATCAGACAACTCCAGTGCTTCATTAAACTAAACTATGAATCTAAGTTAAAGTGAAATCATTGTGCTATGGAATAGTATGAACTATGAAAAGATCCCTATTCCATGACAGCGAGAAGGCAAAATTGAACATAGTGGTATTAATACTACTAATAGTAATACTAACAAGTATGTGAAATTGATGTGGGGAGAATACGAGTTGCATACTAGTTTGTTGCTATTGCCAGGTAAGCTTAGAAATATCTCCATTTGATTTTCTAGAAGTTAGTGTGATGCAGCATAGCAATGAAAATTGTACCTAAGGCATGAATGCTTAAATTTCAACAATCAAGCATTGGGAGAAAGCATTCTGTTCTGCTTTGATCAGACTTCACCTCGAATACCCTGTCCATTTCTGAGCACAACAGTTCAGGAAGGATATTGACAAGCTGGCATATGTCCAGAAAAAGGCAAGCAGAATGGTAGAAGGTTGGGAAACCAAGCCCTACAAGGTGTGACATGGGAAGCTGGGTATGTTTAGCTTGGAGAAGAAAAGAGATGGCATGATATCCATGTTTAAACATTTTAAAGAATGTCATATTGAGGTGGGAACAAGTTTGTTTTCTGCTGCTCCAAAGATGAATACACAGAGCAATAAATTAAAACTACAGGAAAACAAAATTCCAATTAAACATTAGGAAAAATATTTTGGCTGCAAGAGCTGTTTGCTAGTAGAATATGCTGCCTGGGTGTGGTGGAGACAGCTTTCCCATGGTATCCTTCTGGGGAGACTCGCTAGGATGGGACTCGGGGGCACAATTTTACTGTGGCTCTGGTTCTTCCTGGAAGGTCGTTCCCAGTCAGTGAAGCTGGGATACTACAGTTCAGACCTCTGGCCATTGACCTGTGGGGTCCCGCAAGGGTCTATTCTGTCCCCGATGCGATTTAATATCTACATGAAACCGCTGGAAGAGGTCATCCAGAGTTTTGGAGTATGATGCCATCTCTACGCAGATGACACCCAACTCCACTACTCATTTCCACCAGATTCTGAGGAAGCCCCGCAGATACTGGACCAGTGCCTGGCTTCTGTGACGATCTGGATGAGTACGAACAAGCTGAGGATCAATCCTGACAAGACAGAGGTCCTCCAGGTCAGTCGACTGTCTGACTAGGGTATTGGGTAGCAACCTGTGCTGGACGGGGTTGCACTCCCCCTGAAGTCGCAGGTCCACAGTTTGGGGGTTCTCCTGGACTCAGCGCTGATGCTTGATGCACAGGTGTTGGTGGTGGCCAAGAGGGCCTTTGCACAATTAAAACTTGTGTGCCAACTGCAACCATTCCTCATGAAGTCTGACTTACCATGGTGGTCCACACCTTAGGTATCTCTAGGGTTGCCACATTTCCCGTATTCTACAGGACATCCCGTATTTTAGGCCTAAAATTTGTGTCCCGTATTTTTTGGTTGTGTCCCATATTGACAGGGCAGGTGGCAGCAGGAGGCGAGGCTGGGCCACACCACAAGCAGCTTCTCCATGGCGCTTGTGCTCCAATGGAGCTGCTCTAGATGCGTGACCAAGAAGCAAGGCCAAACAGGCAGGCGTAGGCCCCCTGGGCTCAAGAGCAGAAGGGTGCAGTTTGTGCTCCCTGGATGTCCCACCCCTTGGGTACTGAGGGGAGCTGGCGATGGTGACTTGACGCTGCGGTAGGCCACAGGGATGGTGGAGGAGCCGGGCAAGGAGGCCCCACTGGAGGAGAGGAGCCAGAGGCAGCGGAGGAGGAGGCGGGTGGCCCTTCACCCCCTTCTCCCCCTTAGAAGCACTTGGCAGTGCCCACGTCATAGCTGTCACCTTTGGGCAGCCTTCGGGCAGCCTTCGGGCAGAGATGGGCATCCGCTTCCTGGCCTTGGAGGAGCTGGACGTGAGCGGGATGGGGCTGGCGGTGCGCTGGGGCCGGAGCTGCTGGGCCTGGGCTGCATCCGCATGCTGCTGGCCAAGAACAACCGGCTGTCCAAGGCCCTGGACACCTCTCCGCTGGGCCGCTCCATCCGCGCCCTCAACGTCAGCGGCAACCGCCTTGCCCACCTTCCGCCCCCTGTGCTGGGGCTCACCCGTCTCCGCAGCCTGAAGCCTGGGCAGCAACTGCCTCCAGGCCATCCCGCCCGCCATCCAGGAACTCAGCAGGTCAGTTGGGAGGGAGGGAGGGAGAAGGGGGGAGCACCCTCCAGGGGCCACACCAGGGAGTGGAGGTGTGCTGGCTCCCCTTTTGGGGAAAGCTAATGCTCCCACCATGCCGTCATTTTCAGCCACGGCTCCTTCAAGCCCTGGCAAACTTCTTGCTTTCCTTCTACAGAACTGCCCTCACATTTCATGATATTGGCTCATGCTAAGGGCCCCGCTCCCCCCAATCCTATCCTACAATCCCATCCATCAGAGCCTCCCCTTCCCCAACATCCTGTTGGCAGAGGAAGGTCTTGACCTGCTTGTGGAAGGCCAGCAGGGATGGGACAATTTTGGTTTCTCTTGGAAGGGAGTTCCACAGCCTGGGAGCAGCCACCAAAAAGGATTGGTGACCAAGCTTCAGTGGAGACACCTTTTCCCCAGGACAGCTCTTTCAAAAGTGAATTTCTCTTCCTACGGGTAGATTTCTCTCACTTCCTGTTATTATTTGTAAGATAGAACTATATCTTTGCTGTGTAAACATGTATGCCAGTTGGCATCACTTACTGTGCATCGACTCAGAGGTTTCACTTTACGTTTGCATGAGACACCTACACACTGACATGTCACAATATACAGTTTGGAAAGCTCTGATGAAGATGCACCCCTTGCTAACCTATCTTGCAGGGTTGTAAGGAGGATAAGATGACAGGGTTGGAAGGATGTCCCTCCAAAGAAAAAAAAGAAGCAGCAGCCCAAAGGTCAACTCTGCTTTTACACAGCACACAAAGATCATAAAGACAAGCAAGCCCCTTCCCCCTTTTGCACCTTTCTCACAAAATTTGTAAAATTTGCTGGTATATTTGATCCCATCCTCTACTGCAGTGTGTCTCAACCTTTTTTGAGCCACGGCACACTTTTTACATTTAAAAAATCCTGGGGCACACCACCAACCAAAATGACACAAAATGACACTCTAATGGTCTTTGGCAATCCCTTGCAACCCCCCCCCCTCGCGACCCCCCTAGGGGTCCTGATGCCCAGGTAGAGAAATGCTGGCCTACCGGCTGTTAGGAATTATGTGAGTTGAAGTCTAAAACACCTGGAGGGCTGAAGTTGGCTCGTGCAACGGGGGAAGAGAGCCAGGTGGAAGAGAAGAGAGGGGGGAAGAGAAGCAACAGCGGAAGAGAAGGGAGGGGGAAGACCACGAGGCGGAAGAAAAGCGGCGCGAAGAGAAGCAATGGGGGAAGAGAAGGGAGGGGAGAAGACCACGAGGCGGAAGGGAATCGATGGGCGAAGAGAAGGAGAAGAATTTGAGAAAGAGTAAGAGTGCGGTGTGTGTGAGATGGGGAGTGAGTGAGAAAGTATTAGCAGTGCGTGAGAGAGAGAGAAAGGGGGAGTGTGTGTGTGTGAGAGAGAGATGGGGAGTGAGAAAGTATTGGCAGCGTGTGAGAGAAAAAGAAAGGGGGAGTGTGTGTGTGTGAGTATTAGCAGCGCGTGAGAGAGAAAGAGTGAGAGAGAAAGGGGGAGAGTGGGGTGTGTGAGAGGGAGTGAGTGAGTGAGTTTGGAAGCAGCGAGCGCCCGAGATCTGCTCCCTTTCCCTGCAAGTCTCCCTCGCAAATGAAAGGAGAGCCTGGGGAAAGGGAGCGATCCCTCTTGGGCACTAGCTGCTTCGAAACCGCGGTTTAGAAGCAGCGAGCGCCCGAGATTTGCTCCCTTTTACCCAGGTCTCCCTCGCAAACGGAGGGAGAGCCTGGGGAAAGGGAGCGATCCCTCTCGTGCGCTCCTTGCTTCCAAACAACAGTTTGGAAGCAGCGAGTGCCCGAGATTTGCTTTCTTTCCCCAGGTCTCCCTCGCAAAAGGGTGAGAGTCTGGGGAACAGGCCCTGTCTGAGAGCTGGGTTTGGCCGGCTCGCGTCTTTCGCCGGGCTCGGCGGAGGACGCAAGCTGGACAAGCTCGGTTCCCAGGCAGGACCTGGGTCCTGCAGGGGGCCGTTCTCCCAGTTCGCAGCTCTGCCGGGCTCGGCGGAGCCGCGAACCGGGAGAGGGGCTCCCCGAGGTGCCCAGGTTCCCGCCACCTCCGGAAGTGAGCCCACAGGATATACTCGCCTGGCCCCTCCTCTCCTGGGCCTCCCCTGCCTCCTCTGCCTTCCCTGTCAATCTTTTTCAATCGCTGTGACGGAGCACACAAGTGCCGGGATCAGCTGGTGTGCCGCAGGAAAACCTCGGAGGGGGGAGAAAGGGGGGAGAGGTTTTCTAGCGGCACACCAGCTGATCCCAAACGGCACACTAGTGTGCCGCGTCACAGCGGTTGAGAAAGACTGCTCTACTGTAATGCAGTTCCTGCTAACTTCTCCAAAATTGAAACTAGGCCTCTGCATGTTTTGTCATACCTAATGCATTGTACTGCTATTATAAAGCTTTAATTATAATTAGTAGCAGTACTGTATGTAGTACATACAGTACAATGCATTAGGTATGACAAAACATGCAGAAACATACTATGTACTGTTGAGAGGGTGCAAGTCAGTTTCTTTTATTAATTTCAATCATTATCTTATTCTATTAATAAAACTATTTATACCTAACGTTTGATTTTGAAGTTTTTAGGAAGTATCCCTTATTTTTGTGAAAAATCCCTTAAATGTTCCTTATTCCTCATATCAAAAAGTGGCAACCCTAGTTATCTCTAGACTGGACTACTGCAATGCACTCTATGTGGGGCTTCCCTTGAAGATGGCCTGGAAACTACAACTTGTACAACACTCGGCAGCCAGATTAATAACTGGCATGACTTACAGGGAGCGATCAACCCCCCTTTTTAAGGAGCTTCATTGGCTGCCATTCATTTTCCAGTCCCAATTCAAAATACAGGTTCTTACCTATAAAGCCCTAAATGGTTTGGGACCCGCCTACCTTTATGACCATATCTCTCTCCATGAACCAGCCCGAGCTCTTTGATCTTTGGGGAGGCCCTCCTTTCACCCCTGCCAGTTTCACAGACTCGTCATGTGGGTACAAGGGAGAGAGCCTTCTCCTCTGTGGCTCCTCGACCCCGGAACTCGTTGCCTGGAGAGATTAGGAAAGCCCTTATTTTAGAAAGCTTAAAAAAGAATCTCAAGACCTGGCTCTACCATTGCGCTTTTGAAGAGTAGCCGCACAATCTTATGCTATTGCTCCCCTCAATGCTTTTTGTCCTTGGAATACATTTCCCCCTTGTATGAAGGCCTGTTTTCTACCCCGTTTCCCTATGGGATCGCCCCTGCAAATAATCTGCTCCTTTTATCTCACCCTGAGTTTTTAATCATTTTATCATACATGTGGCCTGCTCACTGTTATTGTGATTGTTCATTGCACTCTTATGCTTTGTGTCCATTACTTATTGTATTTATTATGTTTCTGTATTTTACTATGTTGTTGTTTGCACTTCGGTTTTTATTTTATTGTATTTTACTGTATTGTAATTTGTTGTTTCAGCTTGGCCTTATGTAAGCCACCCCGAATCCCCATTGGGGGAAATAGTGGGGGGGGGGAGGGATAAATAAAGATGATGATGATTATTATAAAACAAAGGCTGGATGGCCATCTGGTGGGACTGTGTGACAGGGTTGAACTGGATGTTCCTTGGGGGTCTTTTCCAACAGTATAATTCTATGGGTATGTTTGTACCATGGCTTGCATCCAATCATATATGCTGGGAAACACATTGCTTTGCCCGCCCACTTCTACTTCTGCCTCTGAAATTTAGCAAGATTCAGTGGAATTTATCCCAATCAGCATATACTTGGATATATCTGCTGAATGGTCTGCAGCTGTTGGGAGAAAATGTCTTCCTGGATTCTTTTCAGATTTTCCCAGATGCTGCCTTCATCTTTCAAGTGACAGAGCACTTTTGAAATAGAGACAGCTCAGCCAATGATGATAACCAAGCTGTGTTCATGAGTGGCAGAGAGAGAGAGAGAGTCCTCCTACATCCTTTCACACTCATCACAGGAAAAAAGACAAACAAAAGGAGTTGATTAGAATGGGGGAAGTGCCAGCGATAAGATACTTAACCGGGATATCAAGGATTTGTTTTAACCACTTTCTGAGGGAACTGCAATGAAACGATTCAGTGTTAAATGGTATGAAGGCTGGCTGGATACCTGCTGATTCATTCATATATATATATATATATATATATATATATATATATATATATATATACACACACACACACACACACACACACACACACACACAATATATATATTGTATGGGTTGAATGATAATAAAGATCATAAGTGTCTAAAGGTCTGTAAGTCCAACTTCTTACATTAGCCTAGCAGAGTCACCCGATGCAATGCCACAGACAGAAGGTGAGCGCAATCTAGAATTGAATTCATGAAAACATGATTAACGTCTCCCCTTCTCAAGTAAAGGCAACCATCAAACTGTTATGCTATGCTCCTTATTTCTATTTAATTGTCAGGTGTGTTTTTAATTTGTTAACTTTTTTGTGTATTAGAAAATGGGGATATAGTTTATTTGTCTGATTTAGTTGTCAGGGATGGGGAGAAGGAATGAGGTGGAAATACTATGTATTGTGATTTTGATATGTGATCCTTTTGGTTTTTTTCTATTTTAGTGTGTGTTTTATTAATTTGTTGGACTTAATTTATATTTATGGAAATCTAATAAAATTAATTTAAAATAGAATAGTATGTATGAACCATATTTATTTAATACATGGATGGGAGGATGAGACAAGTGGCCTTCTGGACTGACAAGATCTGAATGGCAACAGGTTCCTTACCTTGTTCTATCAATATTTTCTGCCTAATGGATTGAGTTGTTGGTTGACTGGATTAGGACCAGGTTAGAAGTTCCTGTCTGCTGAATCAGAATAAGATTATCTCCTTATACCAAGGTGTCTCTCCAGTACGGGCTGTTGGATTTTAGGAATCAAACTCAAAACTGTTGAAAGCTTGTTCAGAAGACAGTGGCCAAATTCCTTCTAGAGTCATACACATGTGTAAGGGAACACATCTGGCTGTCTTGTTTTTGCAGTTTTGGGTGATGTGCAACTACTGCATTCATCTGTGTCTACAATGTACCACTGGAATTGCAAAAAGACCTTGGAGATTACACATTGCACAATGGGATAATAAGAAGTCACATTGTATAAATAATTGTAAATAATTTGACAGTATTGATATTCAACAGGATGATATAATACAATCACTTTGTAACTATGCAAGAATGATGTAGAGTGAGTCTCTTTCAACAAGAAAATTATTCTCTCTTAGCTTGTTATGTGCCTTCAAGTGATTTCTGATCTTTGGTAAACTTATGGTGAACCTATCAGAGGTTTTTCTTTGTAAAATTTGTTTGTGGCTCCCTTTGTCTTTCTCTGTGGCTGATGGAGTGTGACTTGCATAGAGCCATCCAGTGGATTTCCATGACTAAGTGCAGATCTGAACCCTGGTCTGCAGAATTCAATGCTTAGACCACTGCACAGCAGTGTCACTTGCTTTTCAGTCTAGGAAGAAGAAAGTTAACACAAATATGCTGTGCTTAAATGTATTTTAAGCTGGTGTTTACACTTACGTTACATTACTATACTAAAAGCTTTCACAGAATGAAGCTTTAAAATTCCATCTATAATTTTACTCTTTGTTCCTCCTTCTTTCCCTGTTTTGAAACTAAGAATGAAGGTAGTTCTCATTCATTCCGCCTAGAAAAAGAAATGAGTGGAGTTAAGAATAAACACACCCATCCACACAGGAACTATGCAGAAAGAAAAAAAATCTGAATTTGCTCTAAAGCATTTTATTATCTGACCCACTGCATCCCTGTGCCACAGTAAAAGTCCTAGATACATGGTTGATATTTTAAAACATAAAACAGCAGTCCTCTTTTGCAATCTTAACACATATGTGAAACCCAATACATCAACTGAAGCTTTTACATGTTTCATGACCCGAAGTGTTATAGTTGGGTTTTTGTGAGTTTTCCGGGTTATATTTGTTTTGACTGTGTACCATGGTACGATCTTTTTGAAATTCAAAGTGGTGACACCTTTTTGTGGGGTGATATCCGGGTCAGTAACATTTATTGCAGTGTCAGAAACTGGAAGATAAGCAATCTATTTCTGCAATATAAGTCAATTTGCTTCTAAAAATAATAAACTATTATGCAGGAATCTAATGATCTATTAAAGCAAACAAGCAAACTTATATCAATTGTATTAATTAAAATGTCTTATGTTGAAATAAACAATTAGGCACACTCACATGAATGCATGATTTCTTAAGTGGATCTATAGTATTCCCAATTCCCATTTAACTGGAGATGGCTATATTTGCAATCAATGCACATCTGAAATGCTTCCTCCATTACTTTGAAAAGGGACTTTGGGGAAAACATTTATTTACTTAGTTTTCTGTTGTTTTCATTTTCGCTCATATTTCCTCCAGTAACATTATGAGGTAGATAACATAGTTTACCTTACATTTATCGTGACAGCACTCACCACTAGGCATGGTTTCGAACCCAAAAATGGTGATTCTAAAATCAAATGGGGGGGGGGATTTTTTGATTAGTAAAAGAAAGACTTACAAATTTTTTTTCAAAAGTTTCTAAAATGTAACTTATTTACTAACGAAATTCATTAGTAGTTCGTATGCCAGAGCATGCGCATTCCAGATGGTTTTGGCCTACAACTCCCAGAAATCCTAACAGCTGGTAAATTGGCTGGGATTTCTGGGAGTTGTAGGCCAAAACTTGAATAAATCACACTGAATTCTAGATGGGACTCTCCAAATAGGAAGGAGGGAGGGAAGGAGGGAGGGGGTATTCTATTCTTGGAAGCAGCAAAAAGGAAGAGCCCCCTCGCTCCCGCTGCCTCTCTCTCACCCCGATCCTGAGGGAGCGAGGGCCCAAGTTTGCCCAGGCTGAGAGGAAAAGAAAGAGGCCTGAGGCTGTGAGGAATGGTGGGAGTTGAAGTCCAAAACACCTACCTGGAGGGCTGAAGTTGGCCCCTGCGATGGGGCAAGGCAGAGCAACGGGGAAGAGAAGGGAGGGGGGAGAAGCCAGCAGGAAAGAGGAGGGGGCAGAGAAGCATCTGAGAGAGTGCAGGGAGAGAGGAGGAGGAGACGCGCGCGCGTGTGAGAAGTTGGCCCCTGCGATGGGACAAGGCAGAGCAACGGGGAAGAGAAGGGAGGGGGGAGAAGCCAGCAGGAAAGAGGAGGGGGCCGAGAAGCATCTGAGAGAGTGCAGGGAGAGAGAGGAGGAGAAGCGCGTGTGTGTGAGAAGTTGGCCCCTGGGATGGGGCAAGGCAGAGCAACGGGGAAGAAGGAAGGGGAAGAGCAGGAGGAGCGTGGAGGACGACACTTTCCAGAATGCATTGCCTAGCAGCAGCGTCACTTCCAGTTCCCCATAGAAATGTGGGAAAAAGAAGAAGCTGAATGAAGGCGGGAAGGAAATGAGGGGGAGAAGACAGGGAGAAGTGACACTAGTACAATAATTAAGAATTTATTACGATCATAACTTCCAGTTGGCCTCAAGGACCGTAAAGAAAGTCTACTTGAAAGCTGCGGGATGCGTATAAACTAGAAAGTCCCATTACATACGAATCACTTACGATTTCTTTTGATTTTCATAACTTTTTTCTCATGCCTATTCACCACTATTATTTAGAGCCACTAGGTCACTGCTATTCAGCTGCCGTGTGGTATAAACTAGACAGTTTCATAGCACTTTTGATTTTCATAACTTTTTTCTCATGCCTACTCACCTCTGTTATTTAGAGCCACTAGGTCACTGCTATTCATGTCTCCATGTTTCTGAGCACTTCCAGACAGCAGATAAATGTGGGTGAAAATGGGTTAAAATAATCCGTTTTTGCCCCCACTGGAGTCCCCACTTCCAGATTATCCCTCCTGGTTGGCCAGATGCTATCCCTATTATAATCAGGATAGCAGTCAGCCACCCACAAACCTCAAATTTAGGCCCTAAAACTCACGAGGAGAGTTTGCTTGCACTCAAACACAAGCTGATTCATGAAGACATACAAAAATAAACCTCTGAAAATTTTGGAGATGGGTGTTTGATTTATCTGCATTCAGCAGGGATGTGGCTCTGAGTTTTAAAGTCATATCATAAGTACAAACTTGCCAAATTAATTATGGTTTGCAACCCATGACTGAATTTTTGCACAACTCTAATAACCATGACAAGTGAACAAGTAGTGATTGAAATTGCTGAAGATCTCTGGTTTGATTGGGATCTTTTATCTCTCATACTTATGCATCAAGAAGAACACCTGGAAAGGGAGAAATTAGCTTAATGGCATAGACATACTATAGCCATAGCATGTGGATACCTCCCTTGTAATGCAATTATTACATAAAACTTGGATGTGCTCCAAGGGAAGAGTGCCTATGTCATGTAGGGTTATATGAGATCTAAGGGTTTGAATAGAACATCTAATGCCATGTAATTTAAGAGGGGAAAACAGAGAAGCACCAGAAGATGGTAATGCATACTGACACGTTCTTCCTGCTGGATTCTAGCATGTTGTCAAAGGCAAACCTGTGAGCCATCTAGGACTCTGTATGACCTTGGCTTCTTATTGCTAGCTTTGTGTCCTTGGGGGATCTCTATGTCATTCTGAAACATTGTTAGATTTTCTCATCACCTGGAAAAAAAATAACCAGTTCACTCATTTTTTAGAGCTTTCTTGACAAGCTCTGAGATGTGGCTCATTCTTCATGATACCCCCATTCTTGCTCTTCTCACACTCCACTGATTCCATTCTCCTTGCTGCAGTCAGAAACTTAGATGAATTCTTATGCAAGCACGGTAGAGATGATATGATAGCTTCAAAAGGAACCAAGGAAAGTATTGTTGAACTCTCGTCTCCCAATTTAAATAAAATTTCCATGGAATATATTTAAGGTACAATGTTGCTCTGTTACAATGATTTCTTTCTAAACCTCCCCCTCCAGATAAACACTGCTGTAGATCTGAAAATAATCAATACCTTTTCTTTGTTACTGTTCCCTGCAAGAAAGATTCATAGTTGCTTATGGCTGTGATTTCTCAAAATCCTTCATCAGAATAACCAGCTTCTGCTTGCTACAATCTATCTTGATTTCTCCCTACAAAGTGAACATTGCTGAAAAATGAAGTGTCTGTCCAAGTTATATTTTTCGGCTAGAATAAACTGAACCAAAATCTTAATCTGTTCATGTGACTGATACACATTGAGAATCGTGGGCCATAAATGTACTCCATTTCTCTAGATTCACTGTTGCAATTATCATTAGTAAACAAAGAATGAAGGTAGCCTCTCTGTGCAGTGCTGGTTGCAAAATTAGCTTCCATGGTATGTGAGTTGAGTGATACATGTTAGCAGACAGGGTCCTGGCTCTGAGTCCACCACTGAGAGGCAACAATGGTGCCAATTTTTCTGTCAATCAATGTAGTACCCATGGCTAGATATTAACTCAAGGCAGGATGCTACAGTTAATGGATTTTTCCCCCAACGCTGATTTCTCATAATATATCCATTTCTAATTTACTGAAAGTCTGGTCCAAAATGGACTGATACTATGTTAGTCCAACGCCTAAAATGTAGGAATTTTTTTGAGGCAAATCAGATGAATGTTTTTTTTAAAAAAAAAATCTACTACCTCATTTCTTAACCTGGGATTTGGCAATAAAGAGAAAGCTAGAGTGTTGTGTGACTTCTAGGCTGTATGACTGATTTAGCAGCATTTTCTCCAGATGTTTCACCTGCATCTATGGCTGGCATCTTCAGACCCTCTGAAGATGCCAGCCACAGATGCAGGTGAAATGTCAGTAGAAAATGTTGCTAGAACATGGCCATACAGACCAGAAACCACACAAGATTCCATTGATTCTGACCATTAAAGTCTTAGATAATGTAAAGAGAAAGCTAACATTAGTCACTTTCTTACAAAAGATCACAGTCAGAGCAGTCTTAAGGGGAAAAAGTTTCCATTTTCTCTCTTCTACAGCTATGAAATAACTAGTTACAAATAATAATGATACATGTAATTCCTTTTTGTTGTTGCAATAACTGACTTTTAAATATGTTCCATAACATTTACTACTTTTGTGATGTAACTTTACAATCAACCCTCCACAATCAGCAGGCTTAGGGACACAGAAAGTAAAAAATGAAATAAAGAAATTGGTTTTTTTAACCTGAAATAACTTATTTCTAGGAATTTCTAGGTTTTCAAGCATTGCTTTATGGCAAACCTCTGCTGAAAGCTGACCTTAAAATTGCATTGAAGAACCTAGAGATTCTTGGAGAGATGTTCTCTCTAGAACTGTCTAGGTCAGTGGTTCTCAACCTGTTGGTTCCCAGATGTTTTGGCTGGTAAACTGGCTGGGATGTCTAGGGGCTGTAGGCCAAAACACCTGGGGACCCACAGGTCTAGTTTTGCCAGCATGACTTCAGGAAGTTGACTAGAGTCACATGAGAGGATCTATAGCTTGCACCTAGAGATAAGGTTTCAAATCAAATCTGTGAATAATCGAAACCACTGATTTGGAGGAAGACTATAACTGTTTAGTAACAGAGGAAGTAGCCTTATCACAAACTGCTTTGGAGCCACTGGAACTGTCAATGTAAAGCAATTACTTTGAAAAGGACCATTCCAAATTCTGCTAAGTTCAGAGATTTCTGGTATTTTTACTGAAATAAGTTACAGTTATATGTAACATGCTCTGAAAACATTAACATGCCTCTATTTCACTGTATGATGTTCTGCAACATAGCCACTCTCCAACAGGGAATAACTCTGCCAATGCCCACTCAACATAATTGCAGTGAGTCACTGGCACTGTCCCTTTCTTTCAGAATAAGAAATTATATGGAGAGAGAAATGCAAGAAAGCTTTCACACATCAACTCATCTTCTACAGCTGATGGGAAAGTGCCTCAGCAAAATGGGTTTCCTCTAGATAAGCTCGGTACACAGCATATCCAAGGGCATCTCAATGGGTTTTCTGTGAATGACAGATATCAACTACCAACTGGCTCACAAATCTGCAAACCCTTGTGTTTATGGGTCCCTGAGGTCTTTTTGTTTCAGATAATTCATTACTTATCTGCCATGAAGCTGCTCATAAACGGCAAAGTATCCTATACAGAAAACTGTGACAGCATACAATGGATTTTACACAATGTATCGTGCCAATCACTTATACAGAGATGTTAATATGCGGATCTTGCAGACAAGTATCTTGTCATTCTACAGCCTGGAGATTTGCATAAGTCGAGTGTTTGATGTGATGCTTCAGAGTGGCTTTACAGAAGCTCCTTTGCTGTCTTTTAAAAATCTGTTTGAAAACCTTTGTCATGAACCATGAGGAATGTGGCACAACCATATTGGGTGAGTGTGGTATACTTTTTTCTCCTTCCAAAAATTTGGTTAGTTGTGGTCTTGGATTGCAATGTTTTCTCCTTTTTCTCCTGACTAGAAATGCTTCTCCGGGCACAGTCAATATACAACTGATGAAAATGCATATAATACGTAGTGCATTTTATCAGTACTGGTGTTACTGAGCTTGTTGGGTGCACCTGAGAAGCAAGGACACACACCTCCTAGCTACACACATCAAAGAGCTGGGAAAATTGAAGTGGTAGTGTGGATATAGTTTTGGCTGATCAATATTGTGGCCAAGATAATTCTCTTTATTCATTCTTTCTTCAAATGTTATAGCACAAAGCATTTTTTAGCTTTCCCAGAGAACCTTGGAAACTAAAAAGCCCTATTCTCATAAACAAAACTTCTTGACTACCCACATGTATACATTTTATCATCTTGGCTGTTTTTATTTTCCCTTATCATCACTATAAAGCTCTGTACTTATTTTCAAGTTATTTTGCTGGGTTCTCAGGACTTATTTCCAGGTAATGGGGATTCAGAGCAGTTTTCAAAGCCTGACACAAAATGAACAAAGTAAGTGTTAGACAAATTTGGTGATATTTTCTTGTCTTCCAAACAATTGTAAATAGAATTTCTGTCAAGTGAGAAAAATACAGACTATATTTTCATAGTTATTTTCTTGAGCTGCTGTTAACATCTAGAAAAGAAGAGGACAGGCACAAGCATAAGGTCAGGATGATGACAATGTGTTTTTTGTTTTGATCAAGGGTGAATTAAAATGTTCATCAGGTGCAAACATAACTGTTCTAAAGGTCAAATAGGTTCCTTTGATAAAGGATCAAGTATGCTAGGCTTTTAGGAGCTGTTTCTAAACTTAAAAGAAGGGCTAGAATCTTGCACTATGCTGATGTAGCTGTCTGTTATACTAGCATACGGCATTATTTTTTTCAGGTTCATAGATGAGATTGCCTGTGAAAGACATGCAGTTTTGGGGAAAAAGCCTTCCTAAAACCTTTAATTTTAAGGAGCCAACTAGGCACACATGGGGTGCATCTACACTGCAGAATTAATTCAGCTTGACACTACTTCAACTGGCAGGGTTACAGTTTTAAAAGGTCTTTTGCCTTGTTTGCTAAAGAATACTTGTGTCCCCTCAGCAAACTACTAATCTCAGGATTCAATAGCATCCATATGAATTTAGATTCATATATTTTCCTTCAAGTGAGGCAACTAAAACTCACCTCACAACTTATCATGTGGGCTTCTATTTTTAAAGATTGTTCCTATTACAAAATGGAAACAAGGAGCAGAGTGAACTCCCATCTCAGCTATAGCTTTCCACGCAGGGACATGAGAGAAGCCTCCTACAGGTTGGTAAAACATCAAAGCATCCAGTCATCCCCTGGGCAACATCCTTGCAGATGGGCAATTCACTCACACCAGAAGCAACTTGCAGTTTCTCAAGTCGCTCCTGACATGAAAAAAAACCCCAAAAGCAACAAAAAACCAAAACCCTACTCCCATTTTGAATGAACTTGATTTGAAAGGAGAACAAGAGTCAAAGGCAAATCATTCTGACTTTATACTGTATTACAATTCCGGGGTTCAAAGGACAGCTTTGGTATGCAACTATAGAATAAATGTTTGTGAACATTTTAAAAAAAAAACAGGGGAGACTCAGTGTAGATGCTTAAATTATGGCTCAATGGACTCCAAGCAAAGCCAGACTGACTTCTGACTTCCCTTGGTCATATTTCCGTGGAGCAGATTTAGGGTGTGGGGATGTTGGGAAAGGGAGGAATCATTCAGTCATTTCTGTTCTACTGACAGATGGAAAATGATTTCCTATAATCTTAACCCTAAATATTTTGGTCATGTCCCATAGCTTTTGATGCTGATTCATTTGTTTTTCTATTTAGAATATTTATACCCCACCCTTTAGTCAAAAAAGACACAGCTGTTAATTTGGCAACTTCCTGTCCTCAACCTTACAATCTAAAAAGACATGAAATACAAAGAAAAGGGGTGGCAGTAAGACAATGGGTGGCTGCTCTTCCATTTCTACAGAGGCAAAAACCCAGTGAAAGATATATCATATATAGAAATGGAAAGTATTTATGTAGGACTAGAGCCAATATATAAAAAGCATAAGGACGAACCCCAAGCCTCAGTAATACAGGGTGTGACAGCGAGTCCCGATGAAGGCTACCGCGGATAAATATCCCGCAACCCAGCAGAGACAAATGTCTGACTCCTCAAGTTCGCCAAAGTCACTGGGGAAGTCCAAAAATGTCTGGGAATATAGCGTCTTAGTCCAAATAATATCACCACAGCAAGGACATAAAGGAGCCAAATCCTGCTCCTAATATAAATGGTAGAAAAAGGCCAACGGGCTGGCGGTGCCGTAGTTCTGGGGGCCACTTCCCCATTTCGCCCCCGGGTGGGGCTTTGTCAAGGCCATATTAGCTGTCGCCGTGGTCCTTTGCTATAGAGAAGGGGGGGGGGTTGTACATTATAAATAGATACACACAAGTGTAAACCCATAGACAATAATTACAATGTTGGTATACATACCAATGATGAGATTTCTGCCAGAGTACTTGGCAATAGCAATTGGGATGGAGAAAGAATCTTTCCTCAGAATTTGATAACTGGGCGCAATGTTAGGTCTGACATGTCATTTAAATGGGATACTTTCATGCAAAATCTAACTACTTTTCAGGTTTAAAACACATTTACTCATTGAGTTTATTCACAATAGCCAGCATGGTTAATTGTTTGGGTTTGGACTAGAACTTTGGAAAATTAGGGTTCAGGTGCCTGCTCATCCCTGGAAATCCATTGGGTAAACTTGGGCAAGTCACACTTTCGCTGTCTTAGAGGACGGCAAAGGCAACCTCATCTGATTAAACCCCATGAAATGTTGCCTAAGGATTGTCATACGTTGAATTTTAGCAACAATGCGGGGACTGGCATTTTCAGATCAGTGACCCCGGTGCATGGTTACATATGTTTTCAACATGATGCTGGCCACAGAGTATGTATGTGGGAGTGGAGGATGTTTATCAATATTATGTTCAAATCAGGCATGGTCGTGTAGATTTATTTCTTACATTGTTCTGTTTGCAATGTTTCTTTGATGCCCGATTTCATATGAGGCATGTCGGATAAATTTGATTAGTAAAGATTTTTAGAGATCCAACTCTCTGCAAAAGCTCATCCATTACAGCTTGGTTGCTTATTCACTACACTTCCTTCCATTTCTGCCTTCAATCATTTATATCAAAATCTTTTAAACTGGATTAAGTTGACAGCTTATTATCCAAATTAGGTGGACATCAGCCATCTCAGCTAAATAGCTCTGGTGTACTGATTAATAAAGGCTATTAAAGGAAAGCCAACTTGGAGGGAAAAAACAAACTGACAAAATACTAAGTAAAATGAATAGTCCCCTATTTTAGTTTTATATCTAATCTAAAAAAAAGAAAGTTGAACAAACTTTGTCAATTAATTTGGTCCCAGTTAAATGAGATATATTATTTAGCAGCCTTGTATTTTGCTAAAGGAATATTTTAAACAATTTGAAGCATATATTAGGAATCCACCCCAGCTGGCTAATTACACTTTGGTGCCAAACAAATCTGAGAGGAAAAGCAAAAATAAACAAACCTCATATTTAAAACATCTAAAATATTTTAAAGTTGTTCACTTCTTCTAAATGAAATGAAACAGATTTGGACCATCCATTTGCCCTTGGCACATTAATTTTTGACAAAATTGGCATTTTCAACTTTTAAAAATTGAGATTGCCTGATGGGATGAATCTGTAGTTAATTGCTCAGCAGATGCTGATTTATAGCTCAGCTAGATCTCAGATCAAGACTACATGAACAAGAAAAAAGCAGGTTTACATCAAATCTAGTATTGACTGTTCTCAAGACATACAATGATGTCTAGTGAATAAATTGGTTTTCTTGTCATAATCTGATTTTGCCCCCCCTTTAGGCAAAGTTGGGGATACTCAAGAATTTACTGGAAAGTCAGGATTATCTCAGGGCTTCACAGCAGTCTGGACAGCAGAACTGGATTTAATTTGGCCCAATAGACAATGTACTATCACCCTTTATCTGCATTGATCATGGAAAAAATTTGTATAAGAGTGCACCAGCTCCTTTCTCTACAATTTTGTTTGCAGAGCCTATTCTTGACATTTTTTCTGGCATACAAATCCTGAAGGGAAACCGCCAAGGAATCAGAAACCCTTCATTGATTTCCTGATCACAGGAAACTAGTATGTTTATCTTCTGCTGAATATTAGGATTATCAGATCAGAGGTGTTTCGTGTCCTGAGACTTCAGGGTCAGTCCTGATAATAGAATATGAGGTTCTCCTTGGTTATGTTAAAATTAATAGGCCCTGGTGATGTCATTCAACATGATACATAGACATAAAACATAGCTTTTCAGAGTTCTGGTCTGGAGATTCCTCTCTCTCATTCTGAGGTAAGCTCCAGGCCCTGGAATATTGGGGTCTTCCTACAGTTAAGTGTGAAAGAAAATATTTATTCCGCTGGAGGTGTGTGTTGGGGGCGTGGAATCAGAGGCACTGTGCTGCAATGGTTCTGGTTGCACCTGCCAGGTAGGTTCCAGATGGTGGTGCTTGGAGATAGCTGCTCCTAAAAAAAAGAGCTGCTATGTGTTATCCCATAAGGTGCCATTCTATCCCTAATACTTTTTAAATATTTACATGAAACCACTGGGAGAGATAATTTGTAGGCATGGGGTAGGATGTTATCAATATACTGATGACACACCAATATATTTCTCCATGCCATCAAAAACAGCTTCAGCTAAGTATAGTGTGCCTCCTCGGAATGAATGCCTGGTGGAGGTAATGGGCTGATGTTGTTTTAATTGTGGTTTTAAACGTTTTAGCTATGTTTGGCTGTTTTTTATTAGCGTGTTGTAAGCCGCCCCGAGCCATTGGGAGGGGTGGCAAACAAATACGAATAAACAAAAAAACATATAATTGTCTTTCTTTAGGGGTCCCTTTCAAATCTATGATACTATATCTATCATATACATATATATGTCTGTGTGTGAATCATATCTATATATCTATGGCTCTTTGTCAGGAGGGCTTTGACTATGTTTGCTTGCCCTAGTGAAAGGAGTTGGACTGGATGGCCTTAAGGCAGCATTTCTCAACCTGGGAGTCGTGAGGGGGTGTCAGAAGGGTTGTCAAAGGCAACCAGAAAACACAGTATTTTCTGTCATGGGGATTCTGTGTGGCAAGTTTGACCCAATTCTATCATTGCTGGGGCTCAGAATGCTCTTTGATTGAAGCTGAACTATAAATCCCAGTAACTACAACTCCCCAATGTCAAGGTCTATTTTCCCCAAACTCCATCTGTGTTCATATTAGAACATATAGAGTATTTGTGCCAAGTGTGGTCTAGATCATTGTTTGAGTCCACAATGCTTTCTGGATATAGGTGAACTACTGTACATCTACAAATCTCAAAGTCAATGCCCATCAAACCCTTCTAGTGTTTTCTTTTGGTCATGAGAGTGCTGTGTACCACATTTGCTTCAATTCCATCATTGGTGGAGTTCAGAATGTTCTTTGATTGTAACTATAAATCCAAGCAACTACAACTCCCAAATGGCAAAATCATTATTTGAGTGATAGTCACTCCTTGGATTAGTAGGTGTCTACTGGCCAAATTTGGCAGCAATTTGTCTAGGGGATTTTGACCTATGATGTCACTCAAAATGAACAGAGTATATATGTGTGTGTGTGTGTGTATATATATATATATATAGAGAGAGAGAGAGAGAGAGAGAGAGAGAGAGAGTATATTCTTTAACCTGTTCCTTTTCACTGTAACAGAGGTGTAATGAAATTATACACAACGATTGTGTGATTATTTTTGCATAACTCTATCTTTTCACTTGCTTATATAGCCATGGGAATTTGGTCCCATAAAAGAGTAGAGAAGGAATATCACATTTTCAAAGATGTGGCTCATATTGCTGTCACAAGCTATGTTTAATTATTGAGGCAATGACAAGATATTGGGGAGAAGAATGTGCTTGGCATCACACGTCAGTGGCTTGTAGCTTTTAGTGGCCCTCCCCCCCTTTCTATTGAAAAAATACACACTTCAGGTATTTTTGAGGAATGGCAAAAGGAAGACTTTTTTAAACAAGTGCAAAAGGTACAGTCTATAGAGCAGCATCTCAATCCTTTTTGGTACTGTAACAGTAAGTAAGGGTGTTGCCGAAGGCTTTCATGGCCAGAATCACTGGGTTGCAGTAAGTTTTTTGAGCTGTATGGCCATGTTCCAGAAGCATTCTCTCCTGACGTTTCGCCTACATCTATGGCAGGCATCCTCAGAGCCTGTGAGGTCTGTTGGAAACTAGTTTTAAAAGATTTTTTACTTGAACTCCTCATCACCCTTCTTTTCCCTTGATGATTTATTAGATATTTGTTAACATCTATTAAATTACTAACAATAACATGAATAAATCCTACCACACACACACACATTTTCATACTATACATGGTGGAAAAATATTAATAAAAAAGAAGCAAGTCTTCATTTTGCTATTCTTCAAAAGTAACTGAAATTGTATTCTTTTTTCAAAAAAGAAAAAAGAAAGAGAATAAAAGCAAGCAAGCATCTCAATGAATGTTTTTTATGTAACATTCTCATATATTCCATATATTGGATTTATTGGGGAGGAATCAGACCATTATTCTTACTTTTTAATACCATTTAATATTTGTAATATCTTTTAAAATGAGATACTGTTAAAGTTTCTACCAGTTTTGACTGTGCTTATTTAGTTGCTCTTATCTATAAAAGACTGGTGATACTTTTAACAAATGTATATACTGTTTAGTCTTTGTACAGTACTCGTACTAATTTTCATTTGATATTTCATTGCTTGGTTTGTTTTGTATCTTTTTTTTGCTTGTACATTCCTTAGAGAAAAAGGTTGGCAGGCAATTAATAAATGTTCATAACATATAGCAATAAAATGATCAGTGGTTGACATGAAATTATTTGCGAAATTGTCATCTTACAAAAACCTATTTATAGTGGTAAGTGTATACTATATCTGTTTTAGTCGTGGTGCAATGGGTTCAACCCTTGTGCCAGCAGGACTGCTGACCAACAGGTCAGCGGTTTGAATTTGGGATGAGCAGGTTCAGCTCCAGCTCCTCATGTGGAGGCATGAGAGAAGCCTCCCACAAGGATAGTAAAACATCAAACATCTGTGCCCCCCCCGGGGCAACATCCTTGCAGACAGCCAATTCTCTTACAGCAGAAGCGACTTGCAGTTTCTTAAGTCACTTGTGACACCAAAAAAACAAACAAACAAACAAAAATTTGTTTTAGTATACTAAGAAGTACAGTGAGCTGGAAAAAATATTTGCCATCAGTTTCTGGAAAGAACGGAGCCATATTAGGTAAGAACTGTGCTGGCACTTATAACTCAGAAAAGTAGCACTGCACAAGTCCAAACATTCTGCATACCTCCTTTGGATGAAATGCTGCTTCCTTTTATTCAATGATTGGTTGTCTCCAGCTTTGCGTTTCCTATATTTTTCTCTCTACAGTCTTTTCCTATTTTGCTTCTTGCTCTTTTGTAAAACCACCTGCCCAAATGACTGTAATTGAACAGATATTTCAAACAGCATGGGAGAAAAAAAGTGATTGCACTGTTTGTATCATTTTGGCAAGAAAGCAAGCCGAAATGAAGATGCTTGTGAAGGATTATCCATTGAAGAAACAAGGATGCTTTCGACTTCTACACTTACTGTGTGTGTCATTCTGGATGACTCCATGTGCTTGTTAGCCAGCTTACAAAAAGGTGCCACTGCCTCTACTTTCCTTTAGCATGAACATTTTAAACACAAAACAAATACAACTGCAACATTTCCAGGTTCCTCCATGCTTTCCTTTCAGATATCCCAAAAATCCAAATGGGAATTGTGCAAACCATTAATTTCATTTGTGCTTTCAGATAATTCTGTATTTCTCTGCTTCTCTCTTTTCAATATAATGAGTTAATAGACAACCAATACATTTTTATAAGCAGAAGTTCCTCATGGCCACTGGGAAAGCTTGCTCTTTCTATTCAAGCATTGCCATGGGGATGTCCAATTCTAGGCACCACAATTTAAGGGAGACGTTAACAAGCTGGAATGTGTCCAGAGGAGGGCAACTAAAATGATAAAGGTTCTAGAACACAAGTCCTATGAGGAGCAGCTTAAAGAACCATGTTTAGCCTCCAGAAGAGAAGGCTGAGAGGCAGGCATGTAGCCAGGGGGGGGGCTAAGGGGGCTTCAGCCCCCCCCCAAAATTCTCAGGGTGGTCCGCGAAAAGGCCTTACTGGTACATTATTTAAACTGTTATGCTTATTCATATCATGATCTGATCACCATGCTCATTATATCCCACATTAATGGGGTTATTGGGATAACAATACAAAAGGTTTGCTAGGGTAGACCCTCTTCCACCCAGTCTCAGCCCCCCCCCGTACCAAACTCAGCCCCGAATCAAAATCCTGGCTACGGCCCTGCTGAGAGGAGACATGATGGCCATGTATAAATATGTGAGGGGAAGTCATAGTGAGGAGGGAGCAAGCTTGTTTTCTGCTGCCTTGGAGACTAGGAGATGGAATAATGGCTTCAAATTGCAGGAAAAGAGATTCCACCTGAATATTAGAAAGAACGTCCTAACTGTGAGAACTGTTCAGCACTGGAACTCCCTGCCCTGGAATGTGGTGGAGTCTCCTTCTTTGGAGGCTTTTGAACAGAGGCTAGATGGCCATCTGTCAGGAGTGCTTTGAATGAAATTTTCCTCCTTCTTGGCAGGAGGTTGGACAGAATGGTCCACATGGTCTCTTCCAACTCTATGATTCTATGAGTGCAAATGTTGTTAACCCTTGGGGAAGGCAGGAAGGAGAGATATCTGCAGAACTCCTCTTGTCAGCAACCCATACAAGATGTGTGTGTATGTGCGTGCTCGTGTGTGTGTTCAGGCAGCATGGAGCTCATAACTACTGATCTCTGTGGAACATTTGGTTCAGTGGCACCCAGACACTGTCCACACCACATCTTTTTAAACATGTAAATAAAAATCTAGTGTTAAAGGCTAAGTAATGTGACTGTTGGCCAAAAGTAAATACTTGTTAGTGAAGTGTCCAGTGGCCTTGTAACACTCTTACTGGAATATGGATAATCTTCTTTAATTTCTGCTGTGTTGCTTGTGTATTCCCAATAAAATAGCAGGTTGGGTGGTGCTTATGGGGGCAGTGATGTTCCCACATACATGCTACTAGGGAAATGTCTTATACAGGCAGTCCCCACGTTACAAATATGTTAAATTTGTTTGTTAGTCAGAACAGGTACATTTTTTCAGTGGCATTTGTTTTGCTGTCTAGGGCCCTGTTCAGAAAATGTAATCACACTTTCTGTCTCAGTGATGATTGGATTTTGAAAAAATTGGCTTGTTGTGGAAACAAGGATTGGTGATAAAACTTTGGTTGACACCTTTTCCCCCATGATGACTCTTTCAGGAGTGAATTTCCCTTCCTAGGGATAGATTTCTCTCACTTCCCGTTGTCTCACCCCTGCTCTTAACTATGAGTCATTTTTAAGTCAGATGTTTGTAACTCAGGGACTGCCTGTACTTATCAACTCAAGCAAAACAAGTGATTTTAGGTTAACAAGTAGTACCTTTCAATGAATTATTCATTTACAAACAAGCTTGTTTGTAAATGAATAAACCATTTAACAAAATGAATTTTCTTTTTACTCAAATACTGAATATAAAAACACATTTTTCATCCACCTATTCAAACAGGGAAAACATTCAGCCATTATGTGCTGCTGTTTGAGAGATCTTTAGGAAAACAAAAGAGCTGGGTTTTGATTTAATGCAGTGCTGACCTGAATCAAACGTAATGCAGATTCCACTGTTTGTTCTGTGTTGAAAGCTTACATTTTAAAAAATTGAATGGTATTTTATCATTTTAAGCCCCATTTCCTTTTATTATATGTGGTTCTTGGGTAATAAAATTTGCTCTGTAAAATGTTAAAAATGTCAAATATATAAAAGAGGTTGGACACTAGATAAGTTGGATTTGTGATTATGCATAATATTTACTCCAATTCCAGTTGATCACATTCCTCTCTTTCTCTCACACACTCTACCTTTATTAGAGGAATAAACAGGAAGCCACATTTCTCTGAGCCCAATCTATAACTATTTAAACAAACCATTGTATCAGAATTTTAATGTAATCTCAATCCACTTGTATGAAAGTGAACATTTTCTTTCTATATTCCACACCTGTAGAATACACTAACAGTATCTCAAAATTGCTGCTCTTTGTTCTATTTCTGCAATCCAGTTACACATCCTGTTTTAGTTTGTGATCAGTTTCCACAATTTTTCAATTTTTTTTCTCATCACTTTCTGTAATTGGGAGTACAAACCTGGATTAATTTTATAATGATGGGCTTTCCATGCAGTACTTTGACTATTATTTGGTCAGACTTTGTATTCAATCCCATGACTGTTTTTGCTACATTTCTCTTCACTATTAATGCACCAATTTCTTCTTAGATTTTTATTTCCTGAGTAAAACACTATGTTTTATCAGACTGAAAATGTTTACTTCCTGTCCACTTTAGTCTACTATCTCTGCCAGAGGCCGAGTATGGAGTCATGCTGGGGCACCAAAAGGTTGCAAGATAGAACACTTCTCTCGGAATCTCTGGGCTCTCCAGTATGATTCTATGCTTGGCTCCTGGCAGATCCCTAGTGAGGTTTTCTCTCCGGTGAAAAGAAAAGTGTATTTTTTTGTTTATGGTGTTTTCAACACTTTTGCAGCAATTTGATGTCTTTTGACCCTTGTGAAAATGGAAGGCCTATGATATTGCAATTTAGTAATTTCATTTTATGTTTTAAAATGTCTCATTACCCCATATTATTGCATCTCACCTCTCCCTGGCTTTATTACTACTGCTGCCCAGTAGTTATTTGCCACATTTAATCTGCCTCCTCCATGAAATGTTGTCTGATATGAATGTGCCTATTGACAATGCTACCATCGGCTTGACTCAAATTAAAGCAGAGCCAAACCTTGGATTTCAGGAAAGCTGATTTTAACAAGTTTAGGAAAATATTGGGTGGAATCCCATGGTTAGACATGATAAAGGATAAAGATGCATAGGAAATATAGGGTTTTTGCGGGGGGATAGCACCAAGCACAATTATAAGCAATCCCATAAAAGAAGAAAAATGAGAACTATTTGGAAAAAGTCAATGTAACTGCACAGGAAACTCAGCAGGAAGTGAAAAGAAAAATGAGCATATATAATATATGGCTGGAAGGATGAATGAGCAAGGAGGAGTACATATGTATAGACCAGGGCTGTCCAACTTCTACCGGACCTGTGGCCGGAATTCCAGTTACTGATGACCTGGGGGCCTGAAGGGTCTGCCTCCGCCCCCGGCTCCGCCCCCTCCCCGGCTCCACCCCAGCTCCGCCCCCTCTCCGGCTCCGCCCAGGCTCCGCCCAGGCTCCGCCCCCTCCCTGGCTCCACCCCTGCTCCGCCCCCTCCCCGGCTCCGCCCTCTCCCCGCCTTGGAGGTGTCTGTGGAGGACACCGGGGCTTTGACTTGGAGATAGAGATGAACACCAAAATCCCAGTCTCAAGTCCCAGTCCCTGCTTTGAACTGGATTATATTGCAGTGTGGACTCAGGGCCCTTCACACAGCCATATAACTCAGAATATCCAGGCAGGAAACCCCACAAAACCTGCTTTGAACTGGATTATATTGCAGTGTGGATTCAGGGCCCTTCCACACAGCCATATAACCCAGAATACCTGCTTTGAACTGGATTATCGGAGTCCACACTCATATAATCTGGTTTAAAGCAAATAACATGGGATTTTATTCAGATGTGTGGAAAGGAAGTCAAATAAGAAGCCAGGGCCCTTCCACACAGGCCTATAACCCTGAATGATAAGGCATAATATTCATTCTGCCTCCGCTAATAATAATAATAATCATAATAATAATAACAACAACAGGTTCCTGGAGTAGGAGACCTCCAAGGGCCATCCAGGGCCATCCAGTCCAATCTCCTTCTGCCATAAGGGGAAAATACAATAAAAGCATTCCTCACAGTTGACCATTCAGCCTCTGATGATGATGATGATGATAATAATTACAATGGGTTCCTAGAATAGGAGACCTCCAAGGGCCATCCAGTCCTACCTCCTTCTGCCACAAGGGGAAAACACAATCAAAGCATTTCTCACAGATGGCCATTCAGCCTCTGATGATAATAATAATAATAATAATAACAACAACAACAACAGGTTCCTGGAGTAGGAGACCTCCAAGGGCCATCCAGTCCAATCTCCTTCTGCCATAAGGGGAAAACACAATCAAAGCATTCCTCACAGATGGCCATTCAGCCTCTGATAATAATAATAATAATAATAATAATTACAATGGGTTCCTAGAATAGGAGACCTCCAAGGGCCATCCAGTCCAATCTCCTTCTGCCATAAGGGGAAAACACAATCAAAGCATTCCTCAGCCATGTTGAATCAAACCTAAACTCTCATGAGAGCAACAGAAAGTACTGAACCTTGAGTTTGGGAGTTGTAGTTTTCCTCCATCCAGAGAGCACTGTGGACTCAAATAATGATGGATCAGGACCAAACTTGGCACGAAGCCTCAGGAGAGGAGGAAGCCGGAAAGAGAATGGGTGAGCACATCCCCTGCTCCGAACTTGGCCCCACCCCTTTTTCGCTCTGGCCACGCCCCCTCTCACTTGTGCACTCTCTCTCTCCTTCCCTCTTTCCTTCAGGAGGTGGAAGGGGGAAGGAATGAAAGGGGGAAAGAGAGAAAGAAGGAGGGAGGGAGAGGGGGGAGGGAGGGAAGTAGGAGGAGGAGGAAGAGAGCCTGCTCCTCCTCCCTGCCCCGCCCCTCACCCCCCTGCCGCGAAAAAAATAAATAAAAAATATTCCGAAAAATATTCCAAAAAAATATTCCAAAAAAAATTTAATTTTTTAAAAAAAAAATCTTAAAAGGCAGATATCTTGCAGGAGGGTAGGGGGCCGTGGGGAAGGGGCTGGGGGCCGTATACAGCCTGGGGGCCGCCAGTTGGACAGCCCTGGTATAGACTAAACCTACAGATATAGTATAAAGATACAGCTAAAACTGAGGTTAGACTGGCTAGGCAAGCAAAAAGATAATTTAAAGATACATTCGAGGCAAGAGAATGATCAAGAAGACAATGGGGGTGCTTTTCAGTATGGATGGCAAAATGCTAACATCACAACAACAAAAAAGGACTGCTCGATACCTATTTTGCTTGTGTTTTCTTCAAAATCAGAGACCTTGGTAAAAGACCTGGATTGCAAATCAAGATTGATAGGGAGGTAGCCAGGAATCACCTAGCTAATTTAAAAGAGTCTAAATCTACAGGGCAAGATGAACTGCATCTCAGAGTACTGAAGGGATTTATTGATGTACTCTCTAAACCACTTGCCTTTTTTTTGAGAAAATATGGTGAACAAGTGAAGCACCAGAGAACTGGAAAAAGACCAAAAATAAGGCAAAAAATCCAGGAAACTACAGACTGGTCAAGCTGACCTCAATAGAAGGAAAATATTAGAATTGATTGTACAGGAATCTGTGTGCAAGTATCTTGATAACAATGGAATAACCAATAGTAACCAACATGGGATGTTGTAGCAGGTTCAAAGAAGGGCAGCAAGAATGCGTGCTCAGTTTGGTGAGGATAATGTAAGAGTGATGTGATTGAACTCTCACTATCTCAAGGCTGAAACAGGGAGGAGGGGACAGGCCTGTTCTCTGGTGCCCTAAGGGATAGGAACAGTCTAATTGTTTGAAATGACAAGGGATAAGATTTTGATTTAACATTAGAAGGAATGTCTTGATAGTAAAAGAGAGTTCACCAAAGAAAATAACTTTCTAGAGAGTTGGAACTTCATCTCACCAGTTGAAGAAAATTGGTAGAAAGTGGGGGAAAGTAGAGGGAACTGTCTTACCTTTTCCCCTTCCATTTCCCCCCATCTTCTGGGATGACCAGCCATCCCACTTCTTTTCCACAATGAGGTCTGTCTTTTCCTTGCTTTCTGGTGCTTTCTCCCATTTGGAGTTGGATAACACCATCTGTCAGGGATACTTTTTGCTTTTGCTCCATGGCAGGGGGTTGGACGAGATGGCATGCAGTCATGCTGAAGCCCTCCAAAATAACCCAAAAAGAGTTTTTAAAAAGCCCTACCTGGCCACCATTATCTTCCTCCTCACACTCTCCTGGTGTGAGGAAATGATGCACCAGGAAACTTGGGGGGGGGGGGCAGGAGGATTGCTGAAAACCCAAGGGGGCCCACTCCTGGTAAGATCCAGTTTTTACCAAGTGTTTAATTAATTCAGAAAAAACAGGCAAACTTGCTTTGATCCAAATTAATTTGGTTTTGCTGGAGGTGTCATTTGGATGCCTTCAGTAAAACTGAGACAGGTCCCAGTTTTTGAGCCTGTCTGGATGGGCCCTAGGAGTATATAATTCCATCTATTTTCTCCAGTTCATAGAGGTCCTGGGATCGAGAAGATTTATTTTCAATGAGTATAAGAAGTTATCCAATACAGGACGCACTTTCTGACATAAAACAAAATCGTAACACATTATTTTGCCATACCATGCCTCAGCTGCCACAAAGAGGCATGAAGCTTCCTCAAGATTCTCTACTTCACTGAAATTCAATTCCAGACAAATACATAAATATATTTTTCTCTGAACATTTTCACACTACTCTTAGGAAGCCAAAGTGTCTGTCTAGCTTTTTACTAAGTAGGCAGTTCAGCATCTTGAAAATCCAACAAGTTGTGCTTCTGGGATATATATCATTTTCATTTGGAGGATGCATGTGTTGTTTGTTTGTTTATGGCTTCTCAGAAGTCTACTAATACTCAATGTGCATTTAAAAGTAAATATAGTATTCTATGGTCACTGAGACATCTGTTTCCTTTAGCTAGCCCATTTACTTCACTGTAGAGTGATTTTTTTTGTTCCTTGTGTGCTACTAAGTCACTTCTTCAATGTGTCTAAGAAGTTGTTTTCCCTTGTGATAGGAAAGGAATGTGAAATCCAATCTTTTCAGTAGACCTGACACAGTTAGTGAATTCGTTGAGACAGGTAGGTCTCTATGAAAGGTCAGGAATGGTAACCTTTTCAGCTGTACTACTCCTTAATCTCATTAGCTTCCTTTAAAAAGTTATTGTATCTCTTTTCAAGGGATGAAGTTTGCTATGCCAGCTAGCTAAAAATAGCAGATGAGTTGGCCTCAGACCATCTGAAACAACTCCCCAAATGACAGAATGGTTCTGTGCAGTTTCTAGAATATACATTTATTGACTAGACTTTCAAAATGATCAGAGGAAGGGCATTAAATAGGGCAAACCTGCTGAAGGGTGATGAAACCCTACAGCTGCAAATATCTTTGTGCATTATCCCTGAAGGATAAACTTCAAAGGTGACATTACCACCATCAGTTGAGCAGATTCTGAAAGCAGTCGTAATCAGAAAGGAGAAAGGCCAAGCCAGACCCTTAGAGGAAAGCTCCAGGATTGGTTCTCCTGATGTTTTATTTTCTTTTTAGTGAAATGTGTCTTTGGCTGTCAGTTTGAGTGGAGTAGAAGTTCTTTAAGTATAAGCAGGTGAGTGAATAGGTAACCCTTTCCCCCCACATGAATTGTTCTGGAAGACAATCACCAAGAAAGCTACCCTGCAAGAAAATCAGCATCTAGGAAGGCAATTTTGTTGTGGCGAAAGGGAAATGTTAAACGCCTTCTGCCTGTACAATCTGGCTCTAATAACATGAGTAATTGCTAGTGACTGGATTAACAAAGATTTAAAAGAGAAAGAAAGTAAATGATTCTGTGATAGATTTCCTGAGTAGTATGTCATTTGGTCTTAAATGTTGAATGACTTCTCAAAAAAAAATTCAGTCCTCTTGATTTGTTTCTGCAAATCAAATTATGCAGAGACTATGGCAGGAAACATTTGGCTCTCTAATTTTTTGATCACCTCTGTCCTTTACCACATCATTTTGCTGCATATATAGAACAGCCTCTGAATCCAAATTGGATTGTTTCTAAATAAGAGTACACATGACTCCTATTTCAGAATAAGAATAGTACATCACACTTCTCTTGCTAAGAAATTGTCATGGCAAAGTAGGGGGAGCATCATTTCCTGCCTATTTGGACAGGCGGTATGCATATATTCAAAAGCTTATTCAGAATGCAATCATGTGAAAGGTTTAGGAAATACAGTTTTAATGCTGAAACAGCAGACTTGTCACAAGGGTCATGAGTCTGGTTATATCTATCTCCAACTTTCCAGTCTCTAGACCTCATCATTTAATTTTTTCCATGCATTTTAAGTTTTCCACTGAAATATCTTAAAAAACATTAAACTAGCCAAGATGGGAGGTTGATGGAAACGCAATGGCTGGAAAAAAGAACAGTGTGAACAGCTCACTTTCATTTTGTTCTTACGCATTTACAACTTTGCTAAAACTGACGTATTCAGTTATTTTGAGGTTCAGTTTTTTTTCTTCAGAATAACAAGGTGCCCAAAATGAAAAAGGAGTTATTTAATAAAAGTACCAGATATCAGAAAGTGTGTCTAGGTTAAGAATGGGTCTTAAGGAAGCACAGAAAAAATACTTCTACAAATCTCTTTGCATTAACCAGAAAACTACCAAAAAAAGAGAAGTTTTACTCCTACTATTTTTTGCATGGAAGTTTTAGCCGAGCTTTTCATGTTGTCCTCAAATGTGAGACTGATGCATCCATTCCTTTTGGTCCTTCCAAATGTTGTTGAACTAGTTCCCAGCTACAACATCTTGTTTTGTGCTGGCAAGTCCTTAAAATGCTGGAAGTTGGGTTAAAGTGTTTTTTCTCTTTTAAGAACATAAGAAGAGCCATGCTGAATCAAGCCTCAGCCCATCTAGTCCAGCATTCTGTGTCACACAGTGGCCCACTAGTTGTACACAGGGATCTCTAGCAGAAAGGAGGGCAAAACCCTCACCTGCTCCCGACCCCCCACAACCAGTACCCGGGGAAATCCTGCCTGCCTCCATCAACACAGAGGTGGCACTTGGATGTCCATTTCAGTAGCTACTGATTCCCTTGTTTTGAACATCAATGTTCAAAAGAAATGGCCATCTGTCAGGGGTGCTTTGAATGTGATTTTCCTGCTTCTTGGCAGGGGGTTCAACTGGATGGCCCATGAGGTTTCTTCCAACTCTATGATTCTATGATTTCAAGAACTCCCATTGAAATCTTGCAAACATATTAATCTATGGTCTTCCTTACATTCCACTAATAGAAAGCCATTCATTAATCAGTCTTGTTGAAGGCTTTCATGGCCGGAATCACTGGGTCGCTGTGAGTTTTCCAGGCTGTATGGCCATGTTCCAGAAGTATTCTCTCCTGACATTTTGCCCACATCTATGGCAGGCATCCTCAGAGGCTTCTGGAACATGGCCATACAGCCCAGAAAACTCACAGCAATATTCATGAATCCTTTAAATATGTTTCCAAATAGTAGTTCTTTGGCTTTCTTCTTGCCTAGTGAAATAGAAGTAATAGGTGATTGCTTTAACTAACCAAGGCATGTATTTGTTCCTTTTAATCCCATCTGAAATACTTTTCAGTCTGGAATAGACTTGTAACAGCTGTACCCAAACATTTCTAGCATTGTTTTCTTAGCCTGTATGTTGACAACAGCAGTAGAGTTCTTTATAAAACCTAACGATTATTTTCTTTCTACCAAAAAGATGCTCCAGTCACATAAGTTTTATCCTTTTATTGGTGTTTTAGTTCTTTTTACAAATGCAAAAATCTGTATTCTTGCCAAGAAATTGTAGTGTTTCTCTTAAGAGGGCACAAATAAGCTTTTACAAGCAACCTGAGACCTTGACTTCTGATGATCTTTTATCTCCACTCCCATGGACCTGTTTTTACAAGCTCTGTGCATCCAAGCCTATGAAATGAAGTGATAAACTCTTTCTGGGGAGACACATGTTTAGATGTCTTCTGTGAGCTTCTGAGGCAAAAAAAACCAGAAGCAGAATGAGGTCAGAGAAGCTGATGGCTGCTAAAGAGCAGCCTTCAAGAAAGGTTTGACACAATGGCTGGCATTCTTGTAGCAGCAACATGTGCATGTGGAACTTGTGCTTTGGAAGTGGGTTTAATTACTCACCATTATGCAAGCTTTGTGTTCAAATTGTAACCCCTGTGCATTAATGCAATATATGCATTGTCAAAATGGTCTGTTTTGCAACACCTCTGTTCTACTGAAATATTTGATCATGTTAAGGGTGTATATATATTTTTTCCAAATAAAATACCCCCCCCCCCTAATTGTGAACTTTTAGTTGGTTCTCAATTTTTCAGGAGATAGTGGAAGCGGAACCCATATGAAAATTGAAAAAGTGAATATTTTTAGGCTTACAAAACTAAATTTAATAGACAGGAAAAAGTACCTGTACTGTTAGGATAGTTAGACTCAGGTGTGCAGGGGGGTGGGGTGAGGAAGGAGTGTAAAAGGAAATACCCATCTGATATTTTTTAAAAATATGAATATTATTTCTTTCTCTAGCTCTCATTATCCATCTTCATTTATGGGATTTGCAGTTCAACATTTTCAGGACAATGAACTTTTTACTCTTGGTATACAAAAATGGCCATTTTTGAACTATGTTTTAATACAAAAATTTCCCAGCAAGCTTGTTGTACAGTGATTTTTATGGAATGGAAGAATAACAAAGATAGGCTATGGGAAAACAAATGAACAGGGTGCATCTATACTGTAGAATTTATAGAGTTTGAAACCACTTTCAATTGCTATGGCTCAGTACTATGGAATGCTGGGAGTTGTAATTTGATGTGACATCAGTACTATTTAATAGAGAAGGCTAGAGTCTTTGCAAAACTGCAATTTCCATGATTCCATAGTATAAAGCCATGGCAGTTAAAATCGTGTCAGACTGCATTCATTCTACACATAAATACACACAAAGATTCAAAGTGATTACAATCTAGTAACTTGCTTGTGTGGTTTCAGACAAACAGGCTGCTGTTTTAGTCAAACATATGCAGACAGTGTTATGGACCTCTAATTCCATCTGACATTCCTTCCAGTCAAGGACAATATCTTGCTATTTTTTCTGGTTGGTGGGATGGTGTCTTATAGTGTCACCTTAGCCAGAACTGAAGGCAGAAGTCAATTCTGCCCAAGGGCATATGGGTGGGAAGTCATGAATGGGTGCTGAGGGTTTCATCTCTTCCCAGTAGTTCAACAGATGACAGTGAGCAGTCTTTCCTGATGCCAGTGCACAGCTTCTAAGTCTGTGCTACAGAAAGGCATTCATGCAAATCACCCTTAAGGTCACTGTTGACAAGGCCTGGCTACTTAGGAGACACATCAGCGTATGGCTCAAAAAGAAGATAGAATTAGATTTAAGCCTAAGATGTGTGCATCTGCATGTTGAGTGCACATAAGAATTCCTTTTGTTTCTTTAAACCCAGCTTGCTGACATGGACTCCTTCTTCCCCTGGAGACTTGCCATGCTCTGTGCTGTTGTTCCTGCAAGCGGAGATATGTCTAAGAGGATAAGAGTGCCACAGTCAGAATGTGCTAAGCCTAGTAAAGTACACCCTCTAGCCTTTTCCAGCTCTCAACTGTGATACATAGGCATTCTTAACAGAAGATGGCAGGGAGAATCGGGTCAAAAATTAAATCCATTGTCAGTTTCATGGTCCACAAGGAACATGCAAGACAGATTAGGAGAATTAAAGAATGAGAGTAGTTATTTATTTGGACAGAATTTTAAAGGCTACTGCCACTAATACCAGCCAGAGTGCAGTGCTGATTTGCCCGGAGTTGATGCAGCTGGTGTGTCTATTGAGTTACTTTAGAAGGATACATAACTCAAGTTTCTGTTGAAAAATGGGACTTTGAACCGCCAAAGAACCCAACCACCAGCAGAGAACAACAGTCTTGCCTTATCTGAAGGATAACTTCTTGCCTAAGCAAGAAGTGAAGACACCATCACCAGGGGATTTGAGGGAAGGGGCAGTGTTTGTTTCCCTTGCTGCCTCTGGCCCAGCTCCTGTGGACTCACTCCTGGCAGGACTGAGGCCCTGACTCTGCAACTCAAGGCCAGCAACAACACCTGCTTGCCACAGAGGCTGGGGCATAAAAAGAACCATGCCTGTAGAGCCTCAGGCCTAAGCAAGAAGTGAAGACACCATCACCAGGGGCTTTGAGGGAAGGGACAGTGTTTGTTTCCCTTGCTGCCTCTGGCCCAGTTTTTAGGGACTGCTTGGAGCTGCCAGACTCTATCTTGACTGGCCTCCATTTCAGCATCCTTGGGTCAGCACAGAGATCCCAAATAGGGTTGGGCTTTCGGATGAAGAAATTAAATTAGTTCGTATTAGATTGTAGCACAGCAGTTCTCGTTTGTGCCTGGGGGCCAGGGAACAGCACTGAGGGTTCCATTAGCATTAGGGCCTGCACCGGCAGAGATAGATTCTGAAGAGGATTTGGAAGGGTTACCTGAAGGAGCGTTTCCCATCACTGGGCCTCTTTCACTCACGGAAAGCTTGGCTTGGGATGAAAGTTGGCTTGACCCCTATGCAGACATAGATGATAACCAGGTGCAAATGGAAAGCAGCAATAGCGAAAGTTATGAGCACCCGGGTGGGAGAGGCTCGCAGGAGTTGCTGAGAGAAAACATGGAAGGAAGTGGCTGGGAAGATTCTAGGGAGGAGAGCTCTCATGGAGATAGGGACACAGGTGCTGGGAGACAAGGCCGAACCTTTGATAGGAGAAGTAACATTGAGTCCAGGAGAAGGGGATGGTACCGCAGCCTAGACAGGCCGAGGTCCGTCAGCAAAGATTGGAGACGACGAAGCCTAGAGCGGCGGGGACCTCGGCAGAAGGATTAAGTATAGGATCTGTGGGAACAAATCCCCAGTGCTTCGGCCACGTCTCTTCTGAGTAGACGTGTAGCGAAGTTGGTCCACGGAGCTAAGTTGGCTAGTGGCCACCAAGTCCTGCCTTGTTTTTACCTTGCCTTGTTCCTGAATCCGCATTGCTGCGCGGAGCCCTGCTTAAGCCTTTGGATTACTGCACCAAGTTGTTTTGGACCTTGTTTGTTTCAAGCTTTTGGATTGCATTGCTATTTTTATGGACAATTTACCTTTTGAGCTGTTTTATATTCAATAAAGTAGTTAGCCTTCAGTCCGTCTCTGTGTGTGTGATTAAGGGGCCGGTCAAGTCCGTGCATCGTGACAGAGATCTGTTCAAAATGCTAATTTTGAGCTTTTCCGCAACTCCCCAGCGAACCCGGAAGTAGACTTTGATTTACGCTCCTTGAGGCCGGCAATTTGCGTAATTTTTGTAATTAATTCTTAATTATTGTACTCACACGTCTTCTCCCCCTCGGTTCCTTCCCACCTTCATCCATCTTATTTATTGCCCTGTTTGTTTTTCCCGCATTTCTGGAGAGAACCGGAAGTGACGCTGCCTGCCACTACCCATTCTGGGAAGTGTAGTCCTTCTCCTCCCTCTCCCCCCCCTCTCTCTGCTTTCCCGGGGCAGGAAGGTATGGGGCCGATCCTTACAAGCCAGCCCCTGCTCTGCCTGGGCTTGGCATTGTTCCTCTCCTGGGGAGCGCGCCTCCACTCGCTTCCCCTCTGCTGCTTCAGCTGCTCGCGTTGTAGCGTCCCATTTGGACTTCAGCTCTCTCTCCCCTCCCCCCTCTGCTTCCTCTCTCTCTTCCTCCTGTTCTCTCTCTCTCTCTCTTTCTTTCTTTCTCTCCTAGCCCCGCTATTCTCCCTCCCTCTCAACACACACACACTTCTCAAATGCTTCTCCTCTCGTTCTCTTTCCTCGTGGCTTCCCCCCCTCCCGTCTCTTCTGCCTCCTTCTCTTCTCCCAGGGCATAGGCCAACTTCAGCCCTCCAGCTCACTCTCCCCTCTCCCCCTCTCTCTGCTTCCTCTCTCTCTTCCTCCTGTTCTCTCTCTCTCTCTTTCTCTCTCTCTTACTTTCTTTCTTTCTCTCCTAGCCCCGCTATTCTCCCTCCCTCTAAACACACACACACACTTTTCAAATGCTTCTCCTCTCATTCTCTTTCCTCGTGGCTTCCCCCCTCCCTTCTCTTCTGCCTCCTTCTCTTCCCCCAGGGCATGGGCCAACTTCAGCCCTCCAGCTCACTTCCCCTCCCCCCTCTGCTTCCTCTCTCTCTTCCTCCTGTTCTCTCTCTCTCTCTCTCTTTCTTTCTTTCTTTCTTTCTCTCCTAGCCCCGCTATTCTCCCTCCCTCTCAACACACACACTTCTCAAATGCTTCTCCTCTCGTTCTCTTTCCTCGTGGCTTCCCCCCTCCCTTCTCTTCTGCCTCCTTCTCTTCCCCCAGGGCATGGGCCAACTTCAGCCCTCCAGGAGTTTTGGACTTCAACTCACACAATTCCTAACAGCAGGTAGGCCAGCGTTTCTCAACCTGGGCATCAGGACCCCTGGGGGGATTGCGAGGGGAGTTGCGTGGGATTGCCAAAGACCATTAGAAAACACAGGATTTCCTGTTGGCCATGGCAGTTCTGTGTGGGAAACTTGGCCCAATTCTGTCATTGGTGGAGTTCAGAATGCTCTTTGATTGAAGGTGAACTATAAATCCCAGCAACTACAACTCCCAAATGTCAAGGTCTATTTTCCCTAAACTCCATCTGAGTTGTTCACATTTGGGCATATTGGGTATTCATGCAAAGTTTGGTCCTGATCCAACATTGTTTGAGTCCAGACTGCTCTCTGGATGTAGGTGAACTACAACTCCAACACTCAAGGTCAATGCCCACCAAACCCTTCCAGTATTTTCAGTTGGTCATGTGTGTTCTGTGTGCCAATTTTGGTTCAATTCAATCACTGGTGGAGTTCAGAATGCTCTTTGATTGCAAGTGAACTATAAATCCCAGCAACTACAACTCCCAAATGTCAAGGTCTATTTTCCCCAAACTCCATCTGTGTTTGGGCATATTGAGTATTCATGCCAAGTTTGGTCCTGATCCATCACTTTTTGAGTCCACAGTGCTCTCTGGATGTAGGTGATCTACAACTCCAACACTCAAGGTCAATTAACTATATGTATTACTGTGTTAGAGTGTCATTTTGTGTCATTTTGGTTGGTGGTGTGCCCCCGGATTTTTTTAATGTTAAAAGTGTGCCGCGGCTCAAAAAAGGTTGGGAAACACTGTTCTAGGGTTTGTGAGTCTATGGTGCTTCCCCACTCAGGAGAAACACCACGCATTAGCGTTATTAATCACATTGTGCTTTTTCTATAATATTGTGGGATATAGCAAACTTGGCTTCATCCAACTTGTATATTGATGTGATGCTGATGCTGCTTTATATTCATGTGATGCTGCTTTTCTATTAACATGTGTTGCTGCTTATGCTTGTTCAAATACTTGCTATATTTACTCATGTGTTGCTTCTTATATGATAGTGCTTTGAATACTTCTCAGATACCTGTATTTTGTGATGTTATTGGGTACAATTAGCCACAATAGGCATCCCTTTGGAAGCCTACATTTTTGATAGTGATATTACTACTTTACTGTTCTATGCCTTTTCATATGTATGTCATGTATTTTGATGTATTTGTGCAATACAATACATACCAATATTGGCATTTACCTTTGCTTGTTTGATGTGTAACTGTCCATTCGCATACCTTCCCAGGACTAGTACCTTGTGTGCCCAGATTTGTATTTCCATAGCCTACCCTGTGTTTTTTTGCTGGTCTTCAATTCCCACAATCCCTTTCTTTTGGGTCTAAGTGCCGAGGCATCTGGGAATTGAAGTCCTTTTGCACTCTTCAGGGAGATCTTCTGCTTCTGCCAGAGCTAGTACTCAGGAGTGGGGGGTTGTCTTCTCTATACAAATATTGATCTTCAACGCTGACAAAATTACCACCTGTCAGCTGACAGCTGCAAAAGGCCACCCTACTTGGATCTGCACACATTACTGCCAATATATCACATAGTCTGATTTGAGGTGTACTAATCACTAATCTGATTTGATGTGTACTAATCTTGGCCTTCTTCACGCGCTTTCCCTCTGACCAAGCAGCAAAGCCGCACAGCACTGTGATATATGCCTGTGAGTCACCCTGAAAAGCAATTTTGGAGAAGGTTGATATTCCTGTTACAAGAACCTCATACTGTATAACTTGGTGGTACCATTTCTATATGCTATAAATCTTTAGCTCCAGTGAATTGCACTCCAGAGGTAAAGGGAAATGTTGCCCCTTGATTTCCCTGTGCTTAAAACAGTATCAGTCCTGTTTCCCTGCTTTGGACAATTTAGAACCAATTACAAATTTTGTAAGTAATAACATATCAATTAAGAATTTATTTGAATTTTTTTGTAATTCATTACGTTAACCATATAAAAAAAATCCCCCCCCATTTGTTTTTAGAACCGCGATTTTTGGGTTCTAAACCAACCCTAATCCCAACATATGTTTCCTCCAGCCATGGCCCTTGATTCACCTGGGCCCTCTCTTGAGTGAACACTGCCACCCCGGTTTGGCATCTTATTCTTCCCCAGATGGAACATCTGCTCTGTTAAAACTATATTTTAATATGTTTTATTGCATTTTTATGATTTAATTGTTTTATAATTTGATATGTTATATTTATAATTTATTGTATAATGCAGCATTGAATGTTGCTATAATTTGCTCTGAGTAAGCTGCTCTGAGTCCCCTTCGGGGTTGAGAAGAGCGAGATATAAATACAGTAAATAATAATAATAATAAAGCATGAGTAGGTCCCAGGACCTTAAGGACAAACCAGAGAGTATCGTTTCAGTGTTCAACTTGTTTACATACAGTAAAAAGTAGGTAGAAAAATTGTAAAAGATATGTGGGGAAGAGAAATGATTGAGACCTCCTACTAACATGCCTACGATATTACTGTCCTGTCTGTAATCTCTCTACGGTAAGCAGAGCAACTTCTTGAAAAGAGGTCAAGTTTAATCCTTTCTCCTTTGCAGTTCTATACACTTGAAAAATATTCAATTGTTGATTGATTTAATGTGTCACCTTTCTTCCAGAGAAGGACCCAAGCTTACAGAGACAGTCAATTAAAATGTTTGCAGTAACATTCTTAAATAATTCAATTCACCACATAAAGCATTTTAGAATAATTTTGCCATCAAATAAGTAAAAGATGGAGATGAAAAGACTAGGTCCTAATTTACCACTCTCTAGTACAGATGCTTTTTTTTTACAGTATCTTTACCACACACTCTAATCTGGAACATGTAGCCATAGCCAAGCAATACTGGAGTGTAGTCATGATGGTGAACATTATTGATGAGGAAGAATACACAAGATATGAGAGGCTGCAGAAGTTTGCTTTTGCCAGAAAGGAAAGGCAAAATTCCATCCCTGCTTTCCCCCCAGGTAAGCCAAACTGGGAGCAAGCTACTTTTGCATTTAGAACTCAGCTTAAGCTGAGGGCAAAAGGGGAAAGTGTGAAGAAGAGAAAGAATCGGGGACATTTAAACATGAGCTAAAAGATTGGGATAATAGTGAATGGCCATGCCAAACTGGAATCACAGTTATAAACATGTTGCCATGCTGGAAGCACTGAGAAGTAGCACCCAGAAGAATCAGATGTACACTTGACTCCTCATACAAGAAGCCGGGGAGGAAGTGAGAGGAAGACAGTGACAGCACAGAAATATCGTGGATGAGATCCCATAACAACCAACAGTAAGGGGATGAAGCTGTATGCTGACCTAAGGTTTTCCACACTGTCAGTCTCCATGTGATGAGGTCGATAGTACCCACTCAAAAATAGCAGAAGATCTTTATCACCTCTAAGGTTATCAGCATGATAATGGAGAGATGATCTACCTGCTCTTTTATCATGTGAAGACTCAAACCCACCCAGTAAATACTTGAATCATGGTGCTATTGGAAGATATGGGTGAAAATTTCATAGTCTCTTTTTTTGCTGGTTTATCCATTACTTAACATCACAAAAAATCCTATTGACAAAACACAGAAACCCTTCATAGCCTTATTTTTAACTATTTGCAGTGTATGTGGTGGTTTGCAAAGGATGAAAGAACATGTTCTCGGCTAAAGTCCAATTTTATATAAAGGGACTAGAGTGTCAATGGATTTTGTATTCAGGGAGTAGGGGTCCTCGAACCAACCCCAGCAGGTATGAAAGGCCTACTATATTATGATTCTTAGCAAAGGAGAATGCTTTTAATACAAGCACAGTATCGCAAACTGAAATGGTATAGCTATATTTCCTTCCTTTCATGTTACAAGCAAAATAATGCAACTTCTGTGTCAAAAAGTGAGGTAGAGAGAGAAACAGTAAAAGGAATTGTGCAAACTTTATTGACAGATGACATTACTTTCTTCTCTCCCTACCCCCCTTCCCTTCTCCCTCTCTAACTTTGCTCTGATAAATAGCATCCTACCAAATGGGAACAGATCAATTTGTGGTGTAGATACAATGGAGAGGAAAAAGCATGACACTTGCTTTACCTTTCTTATAGCTGAAAGCCTTGAAAACAAAGAAAAGTGTTGCGTTCCATTTTTGTCCACCTCTCCACTTTTTTTTGCATAAAATAAATATTTGCTTTTAAAGATGAACGTTTAGATTACTATAGTACTTTCAAGTGCTTCACCCTGAAGGACATATATATTCAATTACCCTTCACCAGCTTTTGATATGCTATTAGATTGCTTTTATATGAATATATACTGCATTGTGTTGTTTCATTTAAAAGGAGTCTAACAATTTTCAGACTTTACATCAGTGGATGTGACTTTACTCAGCCCTGAAACATAGGCTCCATGGTTCCAATATTTACTCTTAAGGATCCTGGAAACAGGAAATGGAGTAGAAGCTGAACAAAACTTAAGTGGTAGAGGAATTGTATCTCCTAAATTCAACAGGACACTGTTTTTTTTCCTTTTAACTCTTTTTAATATCCTCTAACATCGACCCGCCGGAGGGCGTTCTCTATTATAGCTCCCACACTATGGAACGCCCTCCCGGCCGAAGCCAGAGCCCTGAGAGATCTGCTGCCATTTAGACGGGCCTGCAAAACTCATTTGTTTAGGCAGGCCTTGGCGAGTAGGCCTCGTCTATACTCTCTGGGCTGTGATATCTCCTGCTGCTCAATTGTTATATTGCATTTTGCTGTTTAATTGTTTTAACTGTTTTTAACTGTTTTTATGTTTTAACCTGTGGCGTTGTGCCACTGGCTCTGTGAGCCGCCGCGAGCCCCCGGGAGTCGGCGGCAAAGAAGCCCCAATAAATAAATAAATAAATAAATAAATAAAATTATTTGTACCCCAGTGGCCAGAATTTAAAAATATACCATCATGAAGCTGGAAAGTAGACTCTGTGTGTCTGTCTATATATGTTGTGTGTCTCTGGCATTGAATGTTTGCCATGTATATGTACATTGTGATCCGCCCTGAGTCCCCTGCAGGGTGAGAAGGGTGGAATATAAATACTGTAAATAAATAAATAAATATTCTCCCCATGGGGAGTTGTTAAGCATTTGTTCAACAGAAAGAGCAGACAGACACACAGGCTGACTATTAGGGTCTCATCACATGGAGGTCCAGAAGTCAGAGAAGGGGAGCAGGAGGGTAAACGTGGAGCAACATTCTGCTTCATCAGAGGTCGTGGGCTGCAATCTGTCAGGCTGCCAGAGGCTCTGTCATATTCAGGTAGAGATGAACCAAACAAATACCCAGTTTGTATAAAACAGTTTAATTAAAACAGCACTTACTTTCTGGCTGTTTTAATAGTCCAAAATATAAAACATAAAAATAGCACTCAGCCACAGAATAAACAAAAATTGATAGCAAAAGCTACACCGTAGTCAAAGGGTCCAATCAAGTGGTCAAATGCTGAGAGTTCAATGAGCAAAGTCCAGGGATCAAGAGTCTATACAGTAGTCCAAAGCCAGTCCTGAGATTCAAAGTTCCGGAGTTCTAAGAGTTCAGGAGACAGGTCAGGAGCAGACTTTCCTGATGCCAGTGCGCAGCTACCAAGTCTGTGCTATAGAAAGACAGGCACACAAATCACCCACTAAGGTCAGGATACCAAAAATCCAGAGACCTGGAAGAAAATCAGCAACATCTACCACCAAGATAAAACAAATACTTTTCTCCCAAAGATCAGTCCCAAGACTAGCTCCTTATATCCAGAAACACCCAGCTGCAACCTATCTCTTGCATATCTCCACCCTTAATTGCTTTCAGAGACAGAGTGCTGTCTTTGTGCGCTGCTGGCAAGCTGCCAACAAAGAAAACACACCACAAGTAGCCCTGCTTCATTTGATGGGTTCTGATGGACTCCATCCTGGCAACATGCCAGCAGTGTGCAGAAATGGGGAAAACTGCCCATCTGATAAGGTCCTTCATGAAATTGCCACCAGGGGTTGATGTGCTGTATTTCTTTGTAAAGTATATGAAGTCTGTCTACATTTGTGTCTATAAATATGTGTACACATTTATAAACACACATGGGCTGCAATCCAACATCTACTCACTGTATTATAAGTACTCACATGTGGATCACATGCTGTAGCAACATTATGCAAACTCATGCAGAAAAGCAAATTTGTGTAGCAGGTGTCAGGCTGGTTGCTGTTGAGCAATGCACAGTACACAATGTTCAACTGCAGTGTATAATGGGAAGCCACTATATGCAACTGCAATGCAAAACTCCGCTTTTGCTACTGTCAGCAGAATGGATTTTAAAGTAAAATAATGTTGGCAAATAATTCTTCTCACTTGTGAAGCATGAAGAGGATGTCACCACACACACTCAAAAACACATACAGTAGTTGGACATAAAATATGTAAATATCTTTTTGGTGCTATAATTACTACTTTTCTGGCTATACATCTGTACCTACTATTGTGTGTGTGCATTTGTGTGTATATGTGTGTGAGCATTCATGTATGTGGTTATACACATATACAAAGCTGGCTATAATACATTTCAGGTGGATGCATGTTACTGATATACAATAACATGTATCCATCTGAAACTTTCTCAAGTCATAGAATCATAGTACAAAAGTGGTGGAGCTGCTTCAGTTTTGTCAACACTGAACCTATTAACTTGTAACTAGCAGTACTAGTTAAAAGTTAATATTATGGTATGTTAATCTAATTTTAGATGCATGTATTAGTAAAACTTGTAAGTATGGTCCCCTTTTTTCCTCTTTCACCTCTGGATTCTCCAATGGAAGGAAATGATGAGCTATTAGTACTCCGATTCAACAGCAGACTCATCCTTTTTTCATTTTGAATCTTGTCTTTGTTATGAATGTATAATATCTCAAAATGATAATACTGGCATTTTTAGTGTGCACTTATATAAAATATTGGGAAAGTTTCTTTTTTCTTTCTTTTTTGAACTATAGATCGCAGACTCATGCAGCCAGCATAGGTATACAGAGATATGCAGATATTTCCATATTCTTTTCCATTCAAGACATTGATCATAATAGTTTGTTGGGAAATGTATCAGATAATACTGGATCCATCCAGCAGAGTTCATACACATTGATAAGGCAGAAGGTGGATAACAAGCATCCCATGCTCACCTACATGAAAATACATGTTTGGCAGAGAAAATATGTAAGTTTGATCTTCTTTGTAAAACGTGAAATAGCTTTACACATCATGTCTTGCTCTCAGGAGTCAGAGAGTGAACATGAAAAGCAGGTGGAAGTGCCAGCTGCTGAGTTTGAGAGTTGCAGCTCCCAGCAGCCACCCAATTTGGAACTGAAAGTGCCAGCTGCTGAGCCTGAAAGTGGAATCTCTCACAGCCTCAAGAGGAAATTACTTATATTGCTGGAACACAGGCAAGAAAGGGATGGCCTCAGAAAGTCCCAAGAATGTCATAAAAATGAGCTTCAATTAAGAAATAGCTGCAAGATGAGGCTGGGCTATAAACCCAGCAGCTGTAACTCACTCCTTTGTTGCTGACAACCAACTTCTATGAAAGTAGCAACCCTGCTTGTATCTCTGGCTTCCTTTCTTCATTTGACCAGATCTTGACTTCACTATAATTGATTCTTTTGGATTGTCCAGACAGACTTCTTTCTTATCATTCTCATGTGAACCTCAGACTGCCTGACTTCATCTCTCTCTGTTTGCTCTGCTGGTAATATTTGGATTTGAATTTCAGGGACAAGGAATACCAGATTATACTGTATATTCTATTTGCTGGTTACTTTTAGGAAAAGTCTTGATCTGTCATAATAGAATATTATTTAAATTCAATGTCTAATGGAGGATAAAGAGAGAGAAATAAAAAGAAGAAAATGGCTGCAGAGATAGCATGATGAAGAAACAATATGAGCATGAAAAAACAAACAGACAGGAAATCAGCAAGAATATAAACTAGCAATTTGTGAGTCAAGGTTGCTATGTCTTAGAGAGATGCACCATGCAATAAATAAAAATTAACTGGTAAGTTTAACTGTGGCATTTTTTCCCATGCTTATTGGATGGGAGCAAGTGGCAAGTCCTTCAGCACCAGGCAGAGATAACACAAATAACCCAGGTGTCATAATGGGCCATTTAAAAACTTCATTTCTTCTCCTTCATTCATTCAAGCTTTTCATCTAGCAGTACCAGATTCTCTTCTTCCTCATTCCACCATTTCAGCTTATCTGTGTCCCAGGAAATTGTATCCTTGTGCTTTATTACAGCAAACAGAAATATTTCCAGGATATGTACAGCTGTGCTCTTGAACCTGTGACATTTAAAGGGCAGTAGAATGCTAATGAGACTAATAAAATAGAAAAACGGCTTTACCTAAGTCAGGATGAGAGTAACTCTTTTTGCAGAAAGTCATTTTGACAGCAGCACAAAGAAGGGACCAGTGAAAGTCAGGTGAGAGTACAGAGCTAGGCATTTGTGGTTGCTGCTTAAAACAATCACAGTAAAAAATAATGACAATATAAGCAGGCACTGAGAGGTTTTGAACAAACATTTCTGTCATCTGTGGGTTTTTAAAAAACTTGTTCTTGTTTTTTGTTTTTTAAAAGATAATTACGCTTTTTTAAAAAGTCCTCGAGAGTAGAGATTTCTCAGGGAAACTATTTAGGCTGGGAGAAGCACAACAAAAAGTTATATTTCTTTTTTTTCTCCCAGTGGAGGGGTGCAAATGTCCTCAGTATCTGGACTGTGTGACTTCTCTTCAGGGAAAAAAATGGAAAGAACATTCAGAAATATTTGCAACAAGTTTGAAAGCCTGTTTTCAAGTGTTGAGCAACTTGAATAGGAAGAAACTTGGACTGACAAAAATATTTGCAGTTTTGGACAGAGTTATTCTGTCCAAAACTTTTATGTGGTTAATTTGGGGGGAGAACCATTTTCTTTACAGGAAATAGCATGTTTCAAGCAGTAAATATTTCTGCACAATAAAAATATTTACAATACAAGCATGCACTGAGACATTGTGATAATACCAAACAAACAGCCATTTTGGTACTGGGACATTTTGATGATACCAAACAAATAGGCCTGTCTATCATTTGTGTTTTAATTAATTTGGTCTTTATTTCTTGCTCCTTCACCCTTCTCTTAACATCTTCTAGCTGCACCTCTCCCTCCTTTTTAGTTCCTCCGTCTCTCTCATCTTCCCCTTTGTCTCCTCCTCATTCTCTTTCATAATTTGCCCCTCCCCTAATTACACGCATCATCATCATCTTTCTTTTCCTTTCCCATCTGACAATTTATCTCTCTAATTCCTCTTGTTCCCACCACCAAAAAACCATGACTGGGATTTTGCTCTTTAAAGTCTCAATATTTTAACATTCTTAAGTTCCATTGAACTCAGTAGGTGAGATATACAAATATAGGATACATAGACAGACAGATTGGATTGTCTTATTGCTCTTGTAGATCCTCCTCCTCTACCATTAGCCCCCTTTCTCAAAATGCTTGGTAACAACAACAACAACAATAATAATAATAACAACAACAACTTTATTTTTATACCCCGCCTCCATCTCCCTGAAGGGACTTGGGACGGCTTACAAAGGGACAAGCCCCAAAAACACAGAGTTAAAAATACAACACAAGATAAAATCAAAACCAAACCAAATAAGAAGCATATCACAATAGAAACATAACATCATAAAAACAGTAGAATGCAGAGCAATAAAAGTGCTGATTATTATTGTGCTGAGGGGAGAGAGAGAAGATTCCACGACAGAATTGCAGAAAAGTAGTGCATGTTTATGTGTGTTGGCATGGGAAAGCATCTATATTTTAACCAGCAATGGCTAGAATGAGAATGTATATTTTAAGTAAACCAAGTTAGCATTTTGTTATGACTTTGCAGATAACAATGGTTGGGAAATGTATTTTAACTCATTTCGTGAGTACAATGAAACAAAGTTGCACTTATCCAAATTTCCACTTCTGTACAGAGATTGAATCTTCCAGAGCCTTGACCTCTTTAGCAGCCAGTCACCCAGCCAGCATTTGATTTAGCTGACTAGCAGTTGTTGAACTGTGAAAGCTAAAGCTCAACTAGAATCAACAACCATGGCTGCTCTTTTAATGCAGGCCAAGCATGCTAAAATGGTTGACATCCTTTTTTTCATAGGTGATGCAGCCTTCTGTTACTCAGGGCTATATGGATACAAAAGACAAAAAGTAGTATAAAACTTTTTCTTTCTCAGTGTTGTCAAAAGGAAGAGCAGAAGGAAAAGATTCCACATTTTTAAAATGTACTTGGCACAAACAAAGAAGGCTTTGTGTTCAAAAAAACAAGTTTTGCTGTTTTTGCTCCTTTTTAACAAAGGGGAAAACACAAGAAATATGACAGCCCATGAAAAATGTCAAAGAAATTGATATATGGATTTTAAAAATCTTATTAACCTTGCATATTTTGTACACTTATGGAGCAATAAGGGTCTTTGGGCCATAATAAAATCTTCTTGTTATTCTGTGATTTTTAAAAAATAATAGAAACACATATAATTAAAAATATGAAATGTCCATAAAGCCAAAGAAGTGAGCTTTTACCATACTTGCTATATTGACAACTAATGTAAAAGCTCACTTTTTTCCTTTATTGGTATTTCATAAAAATCAATCTTGTGAATAATGGGACATTAAGAGAAAGAGAGAAACAAACACTAATTTCCTGCTACTGCTGTGTGTGTGTGTTTTGGATACATGAAAGTCAAAGGACCAAAGAGGAATGTGGTAAACCTAATTGAAATTGACACAATATGTTCAAAAATAGATTTGTGGGTATTTTGTACTCCACAAGTCCAGGAACTCCCTCCCTCTTTAGAAAAACACATCCTTCTTGTATGGAGCAAGCTAACAAATGACAAGTAAAACCCTATATAAAATCAGACAAGCAGTTGCTAAAAGCAAGGTAATAAGCCCTTACCCTTGTGCCACCCTCGAAGTGCCTGCCCCAAAGATGCACCCCACCCCTGCAGGCATGCGCCAGTCTTCTGCAAAAGGAGTTGAAATCAGAGGTAGCTCACAGCAAGCAAATAAATGCTGCCATCTCCTACCAAGTTCCTTGTTCATGGTCCTTCTGACTCTTCTGGATGTTGCTGTTCAGGTCCCTGCATGCATGCTCCTTTTGTCCCAAGTCTGGAGGCAAGCAGGTGCTCGGAGTCCAGACCATGCCTTCCATTAGACCTGAGTCTGTGAAGAGCCCGTCTTCTGCAACAGGAGCTGAAGTCAGAGACACCCACAACAAACAAATGTTGCCACCTCCTTCCAAGCTCCTTGCTGATGGTCCTTCTGGCTTTTCTGGAGGGTTTAATTTTTGCAAATTTGATCCTCTGCCGATTCGATTAGTATAGAATCTCTAAGTCCTCTAGTGAAGCTCTATAGCCATCTACCACCATAGAATTCTACTGCCAAACTTAGAAATTCCTACACTTTGGTTTAAAATAATAGTTTTTCTTAGTGGCTTCCCCACTTTTGTGGGCAATCTGTGACCCTAAACTCAGTGAATGTGGAGGGCTGCTGAAGCCTAGAATCATACCATCTATTTCAGACTAGCATAGTTTTCTTGTTATTTTGATTAAAATGTAACATATGCATAATGTACAAACATGCCATGGATGCCATTGGAATTGTCAAAATCATGTTACCTAGTAATCTTGGCTATGGGCTACTGAAGTAGTTTTTTTTTAAAGGATCACTCACACTTGAGCCTCTATTGTATAAATAAGTATGAGTAGAGTGGGGCCCAAAATAAGTATATGTACTTTTGTCAAAGACATTGTTTATTCCATGAAAAAGTATGGTAAAGTGTGTTCATTAGTGTGTGGGGGAGTGTATTCAACTTTAAAGAAAAATTACAATATGTCAAGGATGGACTATTTAACAGAGAATGCAAGGGGTAGTAAAACAAGGTGGTGTTCTGGATTAGATAAACAGCTTCTCATTATATTTTAAAATTTGAAACCCATGAGGAAGGTTACAAAGAACACTGGAGGGGAATACTGTTGTTATGAAATCCCATATATAAATAGTGGGAACAAAGAGTTTCAAAGCAGAAAGACACTGCTTATCAACTTTTCTTGGTACATCGTTTAGGTTTGGAATTATCCCACAAAACTTTCTTTGCCCTGTATTGTGTCTGAGTTGTCACAATGACTGATCAGATTTTGTGTAGTCTGACCTTCTCTTGTTTAATCATGATTTCTCTTGGGAAGGTTTGATAGATGGCCTTTCTTTGAGCACTGGGTTTGATTGCCATTCTTTGACTTGGGAAAAGATGTCTTGGTCAGTTTGGGCTGACTATTGACTGAATGTGAATTCCATTTCTTTCACCTTCAGTGTAGCATGTGTTTTGGTTCACTGACTTAGGCAATGCAGGAATATTTGAGCTGAAGGCACCTTACTGAAATAGTTTTGACATCCTTTTAATAGAGGCACATCAAGGTCTGGATTGTGTTGGGTGAATTGTGCCTTTGTGTCTATATGGGTCTTATGACCCCTTGGTCTTTTCTATATTCCATATTCTAGAATGTGCCATGGGAATATTAACAATTGGGACTGCAAGGAATGTACCATCTCCTTTTCCTATCAAAAGTTGCAATGAAAGGGCTTTCTTTGTTAAGAATGTTAGATACCTGTGTAGAGAGGCTATGATTCCCAAGTAGTGTTCTTTAAAAAATAATTGATTTAACACATTGCAATATTTGCCAGAATTTTTTTCCATCAAAACTTTATCTTTTCATTAGTTAGAAGCACATAGAAAAGAAAAAAAGTGGGTGTGGGTGTGAAAAACTATATGTTATTATTTTTAGCCCCACGTATGAGTTGTAAGAAAGAATACTGAAAATATACTCAAGCCTGTTTCTCATAATACAATGTCTTCTTATAAAAAGGCCAATGATAAGGAGATAAAAATAGATAAGTAAGGAAAATTATGTGACAGTAAGTCTTAATTCAATTGCTAGTCTCAATTATTTTATTTATTTATTTATTTATTTATTCGGGTTTCTATGCCGCCGACTCCCGAAGGCTCGCGGCGGCTTACAAGAGCCGAAGGCACAATAAAATACAGAAGGTTAAGAACAATTAAAAACAAGCAACACAGTAAAAACAACAACACAGTTGAGGTAGTGGCACAACCAAGATGCACGGGCCTACCCATCGAAGGCCTGCCTAAACAAATTAGTGGTATTTACACTGTAGAAGTAATGCTTTGATACCGGTTTAACTATCAATGCTCAATGTTGTGGTATAGTTTGGTAAAGCCCTAGCATATTTGACAAAGAAGTCTCAAAACCATGTAAAATACAACATCCATGATTTCATAGTGTTAGCCATGGCAGGTAAACTACATTCATTCCATAGTCTAGATATACCCCAAATGAGACCCAATGAATCAATGGAAACTCTATGTGGCAAGTTTGATTCCATGTCTGCATTCTACTAGTAGGGACTAGCATTGGATTTAAGCCAAAGACACACACAGTGAATTCTGGATGACTTACCCCCCAGAAATCAAACAAAAACAGGCAAAGTAACTTAGACTTTATCCAAAGCTTTCTTGCTTAGATCTAAGAAATGTGTGAGCATTGAGGGACTATGCAACATTTGAAGTTAGGACTATATTTATATATTTTGAAGTATACTTTTAATTTTTTAAAAAAACGTTGAGATAGTTTTATTTTACTAATTGTTTTTTAACCAAAAAAATCAAATACTGAGTCCATCTGAAACCATTTCCAAAGCATCCCTTCTGAAGAATTATGTTAATTAATTGATTCTTAGTTTAGATAGCTCAGAAAACGTGTGTGTGTGACTCTCAATGGAACATTCTTTTTAAAAATGTTATTAAATGTGAGCTCTTCTTTCAGCTATAGTCATCTCATAAATACCGGAACTATAGAATTATATTATTCTGTAAAGGCCAGATGTATTGCTGGAAAATGTGCATACATATGCACATTCCTCCTACCCAACTGACTGCTTAAAAGCTCTGCAAATCACATATTTCATAATCCTAGTGTAAATATGCCAACCAAGTGTAAAAACTGTTTTCTAACCAAAGACTCTAGGTCTTTTTTCATACCTCTTATTTCTTTCATCTATGGTCAGTCACACTCATAGCCTGATTGCTTTATATGATACTTTAGTAAGCAGCCATTTGCATGACTATGAGATCCTGGTGTTTGTTTTATTCAGGATCAAAACGAACAAAGTTTTAATTTTCATACCTTATACATTTAGTCCAATTATCTGATTGACCATCTGAATTCTAATTCTAGAGACCCAAGGATGTTGATTTGGCTTCTAATTCCATGCTGTATTTGTATGAGACAGGCTCTAACTATATGGAAGATCTTGTCTCTAAGTGCATTGCCCTTCATGACTTTTGTGGTTGAAAATATAATAAAACAATGTACATAATTTCTTTTCTCTAAAAATGTTCTTATTTTTCTTTTTGTTAACCACCTTATTTTACATGTGTGCTGCCTTAGTTTAATGTTATATTATGGCCCTCAAGCTGATAATGTAGCTATTAATTACTCAATATTTGATGAGTAAGTTGTCAAGACAATATTAATGGATAGAAAATCATAACACCCATACATGATTATTCATCCTGAAGCACCTTTGCTTCAGGCTTGTTCAATCTTTCAAGGGTAGTTCAGGCATATTAGGCATTTGCTAATGACCTTCTTCAGATGATGTAAATCTTCCAAAAGAGTAATTATAGTTTCCTTAAAGGTCTGTGATTTGCTACATCCATCAACAGTGGATGACATCAGTGTGTGATAAAAATAGTTTTGTTTGGACTTGGATATAAAGAAAATATGAATTTTCTTTTGGGTTTCATTTGGATTTCACTTTCCTGCTTCTGTTTATATCATCTAACAGCTGTGTCACAGACAGAAATCCAACAAGTACAGAACACTTAGCATCCACTGCTATGAAGACTCTCTGCCTGATGTACTACTGCATTTAGTAAAATTGTAAAAAGCAAGGCAGTTCTGTAAAGAAAGAATGTAGCATTGAGATGTGTCTGTCTATTGCCAACCATGTAGAACAGTGGTTCTCAACCTGTGGGTCCCCAGGTGTTTTGGCCTTCAGCTCCCAGAAATCCTAACAGCTGGGATTTCTGGGAGTTGTAGGCCAAAACACCTGGGGACCCACAGGTTGAGAACCACTGATGTAGACCATATGCATGGACCAATAGAAGCATGCACATAGGAGTGAGGCCACTAGGTGAAGTGAAGTCAATACATTATATGAGGACAAAGCAGAGGAACTTCTGAGCTATGGCAGTCCAGTTGAGAAGTGCCCTCTCTTTGGAGTTTCACTGGCACCAACACTGTTTTTATGTGTGTTTCTTTATTATTATTATTATATTTTAAAAATGTAATACAACCATCATATACATTACAAACATATACACATACCCTTACATAGACAACCCGCCACCCACAGTACAATTACCCCTCAACCCACTCTCAGTGCTACCCATCACCTTGGCTTTCGTCACTCCCCAGAGAGTTTATGCACATGTTGTTTAACCCTCTATACTTCTAGCTCAAGAAATTTCTCTTGTTTTTATTTCTTAAAATCTCCCATCAAATATGCTAAGGCCAGCTTCCAGTTTCTTTCAAATGTTTCATGATTTTCATATTTCAAATTGCTAGAAATCTTAGCCATCTGTGCATAGTCCCATAGTTTATCGTTCCAATTTTAATGCTTTATATTTTCTCCCCTTTCCAATCTTTGGCAATAGTAATCTGTGCAGCCACCAAGATGTACAAGCAAATTTCTTTTTCCGGTTGTTCTCATCTATCTCTGAATATCCCTAATAGGCACATCCCTGGATTTTTTTTTTACTTTGTTGAAGATCATTTTATTTGTTTCCTTTTTGAGTCCTTTTAAGTGAATCTGCACCAGTTCACAAGACAACCATACATAAAAATGGTCTCTTTCTTTATTTTACACCTCCAACAGGATCCTGATTGTGAGTTTATATGTGTTTCTTCGAGACTTTGAGTCTCATTGATTAATCTCAAAATACTGACATACATTATTTTAAAACATTTTAAATATTTTAAACCTGATGGTAGTTTGTTACACATATTGAATACATTTTAGTTTATTTACATCATTCTATTGTTTTAAATAATTTAACTTGGTTACTTGTACACCATCTGAGATCATTTGATCTATGAAAGGATATAAAAATAAAAACGGAAATGAGCAAATAAATAAATAGACATTAGTACCCTGTATGGCTCAGACCTATGTTGTGTATAGCTATTTCATCCACATGGGAGACCTAATTTGGTCCTATCCCATGTATTTTAAGGATGAACTCCTTAGGCACATTCTCCAGTTTTTTGTTTGGACTTAGGTATAAGTCACGTGGAAATGAAATTGAATTTGCGTAAAACAGCTGCACAAATAATAATAATACTGTTTATTTCAATTCTGTTCTTCTCACCCCGAAGGGGACTCAGTGCGGATTACAATACACATGCGACAGACAGTCCCTGTCGGAAAGACATACAATTACACATAGACAAATACAGTGCAGTTTTTAGAAGGACCTCTTCTTTCCTGGCTGCGTCATACAGGTGGGCGTCATCTGGTGTGAATGCTCCATTACATCATTGTTGTTTTATCCCTGCATCATTGCGCCATCACATCACAAGGGAGTGCTGTTGTTCCATCCTCATGACAGGAGCCTCTTGTTTCCACCACTTCCGCCTCTCCCTTCTCTGTCAGCCTATTTCAGACAAATCTGTGCAAAAGTCCTTCCCCACTTCTATGGTCCACAACTTGTTGTTAATTCACAGCTGGGCTGTTGAACTGATTGGGTAAACAGTAGACAGGGCTTACAGCTGGTGTCTAACTCAGCCTGGGATTCGATCCTGCAATCCTCAGATCTTCAGATTGTCAGCACAGCTGTTGTTACCACTATGCTATCTCTCCGGCCCCACAAGAGGGGACGGGATATTTTGCTCAAGGAAATCTAATTACAAATAGGAAAAAAAGTGTTTCCCTTTGCCTAGAAAGGACTGCTTGATGTCCTTGAGTGAGGTAGCTTTTATTCAGGACATTTTAATCCATGCCACATTTTGCTGTTGAATTATTGTTATCTCTGTGAGAAAGGATTTAAGTAACATAATGAAAACTGAAAATGTCTATTATTATTATTACTACAATTTATACAGACCATGATTTGGTAATTATCACCTCAACTAAACTATAAAATAAAGTCAAATAAAATAAAAGTAAATTATTCCCCATTTTGCCAGCTTTTAAAGGGAATGCCATTTTTTTCAGACACCAGTTTTAATGGATGTGTCACCTGAGATTTCAACTGGAGAACATAGGAATGCAAATTTTGCAAGAAGTTGTGATTCCAGGATTTAACATTTCCAGTTTTTTAGACTCCCAACATATTATTTTCCCTCATATTACATTACCTGCACTCTTTATCTCTTTACATGCCCAGTTTAAAACTATATGATGCTTGTAAAACTTAATTGTAGAGATCAATGTGAAAGCTAGAAAGAATTTCCTCCAGGGGGCACTTAAAGATCATTCATCTCCATAGGTGATGGGGTAAGTGTAAGTTCAATTGAACCTTCAGGAGTGCAAGGGTGGAATATCCTTGGCTTTCTACAACTGGCTTCCCTGAAAATTCATTACTAGAAAACAGCTGTCTAGCATTAAATATGTCTGCCTCAGATCCCTCCCCCTCACAATTTAAAATACAATTATTGTTACATTTGAGTCTTGCTCTCTTCCCGCAGAGCTGTGGGGAACATGCATGGGATTCATTTTCTTTTCAGAAGAACTCTCTAATGTAGGTAAGACTGAGAGATGGCTGGATTCGTGTGCGTAAATTACCTTCTCATCTATGATGGTGATTAAGGTCTATGTTGCTTTCACGGTTCTATTGCAAAATTCATCTAAGCTCTTGTGAACTGGCTGGATGCATCTGGTGTTATCAGTAATCATCCCTATCTAGTTAAGACCTAATGACAGAGTCATTGATTTTCCTAAGTGAGTTTCATAGCCAAACAAAGAAATGAGCCTGTTTGCCCATGCCAGTTATACGTACGGCGCATTCTAGCTACTATACCTAACAGATTTTCAAACTCAGAAGTCAAAAGCAAACAAAAGAACTCACTTAACTGAAGGTCAGGGTGGAGACTCTGTGACCTTTCAAATGATAGTGAACTACAACTATCATAATGGCTCATTGCTAAATTGGAGTAGATGTCGCTGATATAAATCAGAATCCAACACCTGGAGGGCCACTCACTCCTTTGAGTTGAAATGCTGACATTCTGTTTTTCAGTTCAGAACGTTCCAAGTACTGCTTAAGAACACCACTAGGAATCACTCAATAATAAAATGGCAATAAAACAAGATGTTGAATTCTGACCAAATAAGCAAAGTCTTGGTCCCTTGATGGCCAGCTACTGATGCTTTGTTCAAGGCATTTCTCTCTGGAAAGAAGATAAAATAACTGGGGTATCGGCATGTCCTCCCCCTTGGCTCTCAGTGTTTTCCTTTTCAGTCTTCCTCCCCCAGCACCACCCTCTCACCCCACATCCCTCTAAATTACTCTGCTGTCCATTATCAACTTCTCCGGTGGTTTGGAAATCTTCCAGCCTCGCACAGCTTTTCCTTAATGTAGAAGTGGATAATTTATTTTCTCTAAGGGTGGGGCTGTCTTTACTTCTTGCTCTGTTACAGTAAGAAAAGTTCATAGAGGAAGTGTGGTCTGTGGGCATTGTTTGACCCTTGGCCACCGCTATAGGCCATGGGCCCATAACTCTTCTGGCCTCTTTCCACGCATCTGACATCCTACTAGGTTCTTTATGAACCTAGGCTGGAAATCATTTTGAATTTTGAATGTTAATGTAGTTCTTGGAAATGAAAGATAGGTGAGCTGGAAAAAATTACTCAATGAGCTTGAGTTGACTATTTGCTCTCAGCATAACATACCAACAAACAAATAAAGAGAAGACATGCAGACCATGCTGGAAGAAAAGAAGTAGGGGGATATTATATAGGATGAAAGGAGTGGATTTTGATCTCCTCAGCCTCCAATGGCCCTCAGTGTCATTTTGTATGTTCCTCAGTGCAATGTAAGTGATGATATGGCATTTCTGAATGTTAATTTTATCTGAAAAAGGGTGTTGAGAAAAGAGAGACTTCTACAGAATGGAAAAGATGAATTGACATTTCTACATGAGGTCTTGGAGGTTTGGGTGTGGTTTTGGCATAGAAAACCACCAGAATATGACACCAAAACTAGGAGTGCTGTTCAGGAGATGTTTGCGGACCTACCAGGTTATTTAAGGGGCAGGGGCATAGAATTGGGGTTCAGGAGTACATGTACCGCAGGCCATACCTTTCTCATCCTTGGTGAATAGTGAAAATGATTATAACTCTGGCCAGGGTCTGGGCAATCAGATAAGATAGGCAGAGTTTATACATTTGATAGGTAGCAAGGAATAGACTGAAACTGATTTTCTTTAAGCTGAAAGTTGCTGTTTTATAAACACTCTTCAAATGGAAATCTGCCTTTTGGTTTCAAGCGGTTGCTATTTCCTGTTTTCCGTGAGCAGTGAGATTCAGCCTTAAACTCTTACACGGCCTAATTATTATAATCCTCTCAGAGCTTAATTATTGGGAATTGATGCTGGTGCACACAAGCTTAGTTCAATCTGGCACTCCACGCAGCTGGATCCTAGCATTGTGTTTGGCAGTTTCATGCAAAAAGAATCCACTTGGTGAAGTCATCTAAAATAATTATGCTTTAAATATGCACTGTTTCTGCCAAGCCATGTGCTACTGAAACACAGAATCCAGATGCCACAAATTTTCTATTCACTTCAGCTTCACTTATGCCATGTGCAGGAAAGAGGTGCATTATAAAATTTCTCCCTTTTTCTTTTCCAATGCAAGAAAGCTTTAATTAGACATAAATGAGTTTGATCAATGAATCATTAACTTCCATTAAACTTTAAGTAGATTTCCTGACCCGGCTAGTTCATTTGGAATTTAATCTGGTACACACTTGATAATTAGAATGAAAGGGATGAAAGCTGGAGGCAATCCTCAGTCTTTCACATGAAATGGAGTTGAGTCAGCTAATAAGTTGTGTTATAGTCAGCTTATAAGGGCAAGAATTAGCTGTAAAGTGTAATTTTCCTAGGGTGGAAAACCCAAACTGTGAAGTGGATTGCCGCTTTGTTTAGCTTTCAAAATTCGTTTTGGTATAGCCTGTCTTAAGGCCTTAACATATTTTGTCAATCATATACTTACCCAGGAAACACTTAGTATAGAAAAGCCTCAGAGTAAGAACTGGAGATTGGTGGGAATTTCATTTCAACCTTTATTTTATATTTGGAGTTGATAAAAAATATCTTTAAAAAGCAAATGTAGGAGATGCTGAAATTGAACCCTAGGGTTTGGGTACACAAGTTTTAACAGGTTGATTACATTCTCTACGTTAGCAATGAACTACAATTGTCTCTTTAAACCTCATAACAGGGTTCTCAAACCTTTGCAGCCCTTTTTGAAGGAAAAGTTTATTGTGAAGCCTCAAGAAATGTTTATATATTACACAAGCTAACAAAATCAAACTTTTTGTAATAATCAGAAATGAGAGTAGCACAGTTTAAATCAATTTTTATGATTTTAAATATGTCTTTATTTTTTTCCATCACAACTTTTAAAAATATGACAAATGGTACATTACAGCAGACTACTGTAAAGTCTGCAAATTTCACATCATATTTGTGTAATACAAGCCAACAAGTATTTCTCATCAGATATAATTTTAGGGTTTTAGCGGGGGGGGGGGGGGGGTTGCGCTGAATTCAGATATGTGTTTATTTTTTCTCTATTACGTATAGTTTTTGTGATGAGATTAATTGAATAATTAATGCATTTATGCACTGATATCAATAGACTCTAATTGATATTAGTGCATAAATGCATTAATTATTAGATTAGTCTCATTGCAAAAACTACACATGATAAAGAGGAAAAAACACAGATCTGCATTTGGCATAAAGAAAACTTTATAAGAATGACCTAAAATTATATCTGTTGAAAAATACTTGTTAGCTTGTGCTATCTATATATATATATATTTGTACACGTCGTGCAACGGGAGATATAGACAAAGAAACTATAAGCCTCAGAAACACCAAACTCGACAGCCCCATTAGCCATATCACTAGGTACAACCAGAGCCAAAAAAATTGCCCCTAGGAACCTCTTAACACCCAAAAACACAAGCCCCCAAAAACGGGCAACGGAATTCCCATCCCGGCCTCTCCGCTGCCAGCACAAACGTTTAGAACGTTCATGCATGCCAGCCAGAGCGCCCGGCCCCATCCCAAACACTTCGCCACCGAACGCACATGGCGGCCAAAGCGAGGCGGCCCAATCCCATATACTTCGCCACAAAACGTCCCCAAAACAACACCCCCCCTGCCCCCTTCCGACGTCCCAAAAGCCCCCCTCCCTAAACCCCAAAGCAACAAATCCGCGGCGCCCTGGGAGCCAGGGAAGGAGGGGGTGGGCCTAAGGATGGGGGAAGCAGGCGCCTGCGTCCCTCTTCCTTAGGCCCGCCTCCTCCGTCACGGCTCCTGCAGCGCCGCCCAGATCGCGATCCGCAGCGCCCTGGGAGCCAGGGATGGAGGGGTGGGCCTAAGGAAGAGAGGAAGCAGGCGCCTGCTTCCCCCTTCCTTAGGCCCACCCCTTCCTTCCCTGGCTCCCATGGCGCTGTCAGATCGTGATCCGCGGTGCCCTGGGAGCCAGGGATGAAGGGGGTGGGCCTAGGAAGAGGGAAGCAGGCGCCTGCTTCCCCCTTCCTTAGGCCCACCCCCCCTCCTCCCTGGCTCCCATGGCGCTGTCAGATTGCGATCCGCGGCGCCCTGGGAGCCAGGGACGGGGGGTGGGCCTAGAGGAAGAGGAGGCCCACCCCTCCTTTCCTGGCTCCCATGGCGCCTGCTTCCCGGCGCCCTGGGAGCCCTTAGGCCCCCTTCCTTAGGCCCACCCCCTTCTTCCTGGCTCCCATGGCGCTGTCAGATCGCGATCCGCGGCGCCCTGAAGCCAGGGATGGGGGGTGGGCCTAAGGAAGGGGAGCAGGCGCCTGCTTCCCCCTTCCTTAGGCCCACCCCTTCCTTCCCTGGCTCCCATGGCGCTGTCAGATCGCGATCCGCGGCGCCCTGGGAGCCAGGGACGTAGGGGGTGGGCCTAAGGAAGAGGGAAGCAGGCGCCTGCTTCCCCCTTCCTTAGGCCCACCCCTTCCTTCCCTGGCTCCCTGGGCGCTGACAGATCGCGATCCGCGGCGCCCTGGGAGCCTGGGACGGTGGGGGGTGGGCCTACGGAAGTGGGAAGCCGGCGCCTGCTTCCCCCTTCCTTAGGCCCACCCCCTTCCTTCCCTGGCTCCCATGGCACTGTCAGATCGCGATCCGCGGTGCCCTGGGAGCCAGGGACAGGGGGGGCCTAAGGAAGAGGGAAGCAGGCGCCTGCTTCCCCTTCCTTAGGCCCACCCCTTCCTTCCCTGGCTCCCATGGCGCTGTCAGATCGCGATCCGCGGCGCCCTGGGAGCCAGGGACGGGGGGTGGGCCTAAGGAAGAGGAAGCAGGCGCCTGCTTCCCCTTCCTTAGGCCCACCCTTCCTTCCCTGGCTCCCATGGCGCTGTCAGATCGCGATCCGCGGCGCCCTGGGAGCCAGGGACGGGGGGGTGGGCCTAAGGAAGAGGGAAGCAGGCGCCTGCTTCCCCCTTCCTTAGGCTCGCCTCCGCAGCAGCGGCACCGGCGGAAGAAGGTGCCCAGCGCCATCCTCTCCTCCTCATCCATCCCTCGCCAGCCGCCGCCTACTGAGAGGCCGCTGCCGCTCTCCCACACCCCCCTTTGGACGATTTGGGGCTGCCGGTGCTCCCTGGGCAGCCACTTCACACCCCCCCCTAAATCTTTCCTTCACCCCAGTCCCCTTCCAAAGGCCTGGCCAAACTTGGGCCTAACAAGGGTTTTTGGACTTCAACTCCCACAGGCCCACGTTTCCCCAGTTGTAGGAGTTCAAGTGAAAAACCCTGAAAGGCCCAAGTTTGCCCAAGCGAAACTTGAGCCTCTTAGGGGTTTTGGACTTCAACTCCCACAATTCCTCACAAACCCAACCCCCTTCCAAAGGTCTCTTCAACTCCCACAGGCCCAAGTTTCCCAGTTGTGAAGTCCAAAAACCCCTGTGAGGCCTGTGAAAGGGGCCTGGGGCTGTGAGGAGATGTGGGAGTTCAGGTCTACAATCCCAAAAAGGCCCAAGTTTGCCCAGGCTTTTGGAAGAAGATGAGGTCAGGGGAAAGGAAAGGTAGAAAGCATGAAGGATGGAAGAAAGCAAGGAAGGACGGGAGGAAAAAGGAAGAATACCAGGAAAGAGGGAAGAGAAAAGGAAGGAAGGAAGGAAGGAAGGAAGGAAGGAAGGAAGGATGGAAGGAAGGATGGAAGGATGGATGGAAGGAAAGAAGACTATGCCACAGCATCTCCTAAATAGTGCACAGCAACGCGTGCCGGGTACAGCTAGTATATTATATATTATATAGTGTGTGTGTGTGTATATATGGTGTGGCCAAGCTTTATTGCCTTTTAAAATTTGACAGATGGGTCAGGCCAGTGGCAGATTGCTTGTGTTAATTAATTGAAAAAACATAAACAAATTCCCATGCACATTGCACAAATCTTGTCCTCAGTGCAAAAAAAGGTTTTAAAAAAGAACACTACAACATTTCAAATTAAGAACAATTTTAACCAACATAACTTTAACAGTATTTCACTGGATTACCTCAGGCCAACCCACTTCTGCCGCAAAGGAAAAGCACAATCAAAGCACCCCCAACATATGACCATTCAGCCTTTGTAATAACAATAATAATAAGAACAACAAGAGGAGCAAGCCTGGGGGCTATCCAGTCCAACCCCCTTCTGCCATGCAGGAAAGCACAATCAAAACACCCCCAAAAGATGGCCACCCAATCTTTGTAATGATCATCATAATTATAGAAGAAACCCTAGGGGCCATTCAGTTCAACTCCCTTCTGGCATGCAGGAAAAGCACAATCAAAGCACCCCTTGAGTGGAAGGAGAAAAATAGGGTTTTGGAAGCAAGCAAGACAAGGGAAAGGATTTGAGTGGTGAGGGAGTTAAGGAGAAAAAGGCTTGGGGGGGGGGGAGCAGGAAAGAGGAGGGAAAGCTTGAAGGGGGAAGCACACTTTGAGATCTGCTGACCTATAATAGGTCCCTCCATGATTCTAGTGGATTGCCCTATGCAGATAGGAGAGAACTTAATATCAGTTCAGACTCTTTCCAAATTATTTCCTCAGAAAAATATTCTAATTTCAGACAGCATGTTGATATATATATATATATATATATATATATATATATATATATAATTTTGAAAGTGGGGCAAAGCAAAACTGACATGCTCCTACCGTGTTTCCCCGAAAGTAAGACAGCATCTTACTTTCTTTTCCCCCTGAAAAGTCCCACTACGCCTTACTTTCGGGGTACGGCTTACATTGGGCGACGGTAAGCCGTACCCCCGGCCGCCGCGTCACTCGGTCCCGCCTCCTCCTCCGCCGCCGCTCTCCCTGCGGCCGCCTCTTCTCGGATCGGAAGAGAGGCGGCTGAGGAGAGCCCTCTGCCGCCCCTCTTCCGTTCCCCAAAGAGGAGGCTGCAGGGAAACCGCGCGATCGTTCTCCTTGCAGCCCCCTCTTCGGGGAACGGAAGAGGGGCGGCTGAGGAGTCCTCTTCGGGGAACGGCCGAAGAGGGGGCTGCAGGGAAACCGCGCGATCGCCCTCCCTGCAGCCTCTCTTTGGGGAACGGAAGAGGGGCAGCTGAGGAGCCCTCTGCCACCCCTCTTCTGTTCCCCGAAGAGGAGGCTGCAGGAAACCGCGCGATCGCCCTCCCTGCAGCCTCCTTTTCGGGGGAACGGAAGAGAGGCGGATGAGGAGAGCCCTCTGCCGCCTCTCTTCCGTTCCCCGAAGAGGAGGCTGCAGGGAAACCGCGCGATCGTTCTCCTTGCAGCCCCCTCTTCGGGGAACGGAAGAGGGGCAGCTGAGCCCTCTGCCGCCCCTCTTCCGTTCCCGAAGAGGAGGCTGCAGGGAAGCCGCGCGATCGCCCTCCCAGCAGCCTCCTTTTCGGGGAACGGAAGAGAGGCGGCTGAGGAGAGCCCTCTGCCGCCTCTCTTCCGTTCCCCGAAGAGGGGGCTGCAGGGAAACCGCGCGATCGTTCTCCTTGCAGCCCCCTCTTCGGGGAATGGAAGAGGGGCAGCTGAGGAGCCCTCTGCCACCTCTCTTCCGTTCCCCAAAGAGGAGGCTGCAGGGAAACCGTGCGATCGCCCTCCCTGCAGCCTCCTTTTCGGGGAACGGAAGAGAGGCGGCTGAGGAGAGCCCTCTGCCGCCTCTCTTCCGTTCCCCGAAGAGGAGGCTGCAGGGAAACCGCGCGAGCGTTCTCTCCCTGCAGCCCCTCTTCGGGAACGGAAGAGGGGCAGATGAGGAGAGCCCTCTGCCACCCCTCTTCCGTTCCCGAAGAGGAGGCTGCAGGAAAGCGCGATCGCCCTCCCTGCAGCCTCCTTTTTCGGGAACGGAAGAGAGGCGGATGAGAGAGCCCTCTGCCACCTCTCTTCCGTTCCCGAAGAGGAGGCTGCAGGGAAACCGCGCAATCGCCCTCCCTGCAGCCTCCTTTTTCGGGGAACGGAAGAGGCGGATGAGAGCCCTCTGCCGCCTCTCTTCCGTTCCCGAAGAGGAGGCTGCAGGAAACCGCACGATCGTTCTCCTTGCAGCCCCTCTTCGGGAACGGAAGAGGGGCGGCTGAGGGCCCTCTGCTGCCTCTCTTCCGTTCCCCGAAGAGGAGGCCGCAGGGAGGGTGGCGGCGGCGGAGGAGGAGGAGGCGGGACCGAGTGACGCGGCGGCCGGGGGTACGGCTTACTTTCGGGGTACGGCTTATATTAGCTGACCCCTCTGACACCCCCGATACATCTTACAATCGGGGGTGTCTTACTATCGGGGAAACATGGTATCCCTATGATTGAAGAATTTTTCACCTAGACAACTGAAGCAAGGAAGATTGAGGTCCTCAATGGCATGGATTTTATTACACAAGCCAGGCAAAACAACATTCCAGCAAGATTGCTGTCATCTTTGGTGACAGTGTCTATCACACAACATCATGTACATCCTGCTACCAGCTTACCTTCCTTACCACTATTCTCCTATCCTAGCTATTGATTGCTACAACCTGTCAATGGCATCTCATCCTGCTACATTTATGCTACCTAGTATAGTACAATGGGCCCATTCTGGTTCTGTGCCAGCATGGCAGCTGGAATATGATGACAGTGAAAGGGATTCTCCTCCTCTTCTCACTCCATTTTGCTGTTCCCAAGGTGGTGGTTTTGTATTTATTTTGTATGTATTTTTAAATGCTAGTATTGTGGATTTGCACTAAAAATAAAAAAAAATGATGAAATATAAAGAAACCACAAGGTACACTGGGTATGGAGGAGTGCAGTAAGGCAGGATTAAAAGGATTTATAGAAGTCCGATCATGAGACTACAGATTGGCAAACTTGCACAATTCTGCTATTGAAGAAAGGTACAATATTGAAGGTGCTCAACTTTTATGTATCCATTAGCTACACTAGCACAACTGTTGTTGTTGTTCCAAAAAAAAGGTTTGATGCAAAGTATAAAACACAGCAGAGAAGCAGTTTAAAAGGGTTCACAGCAAATGTGGCATATGAGGACTCAAACTGGAAATAAAGCATCTGAGCAAACAAGCCATGTTATTAAAGCATTTCTACTTTATTGTAGAAAGCAACAGAAAAGCAGTAATACACATGCAACAGCATGTTTAACAAGTTAGAACAGGAGAAAACATACCATGAGGCACACAAAATGGAGGTATACAGCAGAAGACTAACAGCAACTCTAAACTCCTCCCTTCTTCATCGCTGTGATTGGAAGAGAGAGTGAGCCAATAGGCAGAGCCTAGCAACATTGATTTATTCCTTCCAACTATATTACTAACTCTACCGCTAGATGGCGCTCATGGGAGAGGAAATCTACTTACTTCTATCATGCATCTACTCTCATGAGACACAAAACACATTCATTTAGTCATATTGAACTACAGCATTTTGCTATTAATTTCAACAGTTGTGGTATGTGTTAAGGTAATAAAGTCGTACAAGTCAGGTTATATATATATATATATATATATATATATATATATATATATATATAAATCTTCAGTAGCAAAGGTAGTTTTTGTGTATCAGAGTATCTGGCGAGTGTGAGATGAAGGAGTTGAGTCGTGTCTTGCTGATGCAATTCCCATGGGCAACTGAGTGCTCACTATATGAATAGAATGTTAGATAGTCCTTTGGTCAGATTCTATGTGGCTCTTCTTATGTTCTCAGTGTCTTTTCAATGGTTGAGTAATTTTCAGGATTAATTTTTTATTTTTTCAGTTTTGCACGAGTGCTATCACTCATAATTTCCAATGCTACGTTCTACTTTATGCTGTTCCTAAGATTCCCTTGGATATAGATTATTTTTTTTCTCATCAGGAGGAATTTTATCATGCATATGACACATTCTGCTAATTCTGATCTTTCAAAGACCCTGTGATTCTGTATGGAACAATGAGCTATTCCAGTTAGAAAAAAAATGACCTTTTATGACTTATTGTCCACTCCACATGATTCAATTTAATGAAATATAATTTTTGAATCTGATTAAATGGGAAGCATTTATATTAGTTATATAATAAATTTTTGCATATATTTTTTATTCATTGGGTATATTTTGAACACCTATTCAATAAAAGTTACCAGGGTGGTTCACAAACCTGCATACAATTAGCTGGTAGTTTTCAGAGTTAACAAAACATGCACTCTTTTGTGGCGATTGGCAGGAAGCAATATTAATGGACATGCCATTGTGCTTTGAAGTGAGAGGCGGTGCTTCCCAGTGTCAACAACCAGGTGGTTTTTCTTTTGAATGCTGTGCTAATGTTATTAGAGCTAATTGTGCATTGCCTCACCTCCATACAAATGGTACATTTTAAAGCATTTCATATGCATGTATTTCATTTTCCTTCAGGATTTCATTTATTCTTCTTGTGCCTTCAATTTAATAATGGTTAATCAAAATAGTATACAATTTGTTTTTTAAGGGCAGAAATCTCAGCATGTGAGAAAAAATAATTCAGTTTTTCTTCTTTTTGGTGAGCATGAGGATGAGGCGGAGAAAGGCGCCTTTCTTATGCAGAGGCCAGAAATCTTGTTGCTCTTGGCAGTTTTTTCAACAATGTATACAAACAATCTTTCTTGGTAAAGAGAGGAACACTTGGGAATATGCTTGCATCTCTGTTGTGCTTGCAGTTATTGTTTTTCAAAAGTTGCTCTCTCAGAAAGGGAAAACTTCACTCAGGTACAGGGGTTAGAGTCGTCTACCTAAGAGGGGAGAAATGGAGGAGTCCTTCCTCCAAAGAAGAACTAGCCTCCAAGATGAAATTTTCTTGCACTTCTCACATCCCTAACATTTGTTTATTTATGGTATTTCTATGCCGCCTTTCTCAGCCCGAAGGCGACTCAAGGCGGCTTACAAATTGGCAGCAATTTGATGACACACTGTTCATAAAACACAATTTAAAAAATTAACACCCATTGTAAAAACCATGTAAAATCATTAAAAACACATAATCACCAATGACTTTCTGTTAACTCATTTTCCAAAAGCATTGGGCCATTCCATGTTCACTTTTTCCTAGTTCCATATTCATCTATTACACTGTGTTTCCAAAGGCTTGTTCAAAGAGCCATGTTTTTACTTTTTCAGAATGTCAGGAGGAAGGTGGCTGGTCTAATATCCCTAGGGAGGGAGTTCCATAGCTGAGGGGCCTCCACTGAGAAGGCCCTGTCTCTCATCCCCACCTGGTGTGCTTGCGATAAAGATCGAGAGCAGGGCGTCCCCAGAAGATCTTAAATTCCTCACTGGTTCATAAGGAGAGATACGTTTGGACAGGTAAGCTGGGCCAGACATTGCAGAGATTGAGACACTGGAAATCATTAACAGCCAGAACTCTTATATTTACAGCATTAATATTCTCTTGATAATGTCTCTTTTACCCTTTATTTTGTTACCTAAATGTACCTGTTACGTCTTTACGTTTTATGCTTGAATTTTTGTGAGGCTGTCTGAAGTACTTTGATAGACCATAAGTGGCCCATGGGCCATGTGTTCTGCAGGTCTGCTTTATGAGAGATGGAGTCATTTTCCCCCTCCTAATGTTTTGAAGTACAGTGTATAATTTCTTACAACCAGATATGCTGGTATGAGATGATAGGAACTGACTTTCAAGACTACAGGATGGCCAAACATGGATGAGCAAAATGTATTTGTTCCTCTATGTAGTTGCTCTACCATCTCCCTCTTATCTATTTGCAAATGTCTAGTAATAGTGTAAAACCCAAAGTGATGTAGGGATTTTTCAAATTATTTAGTACTGAGGTAGAATTAGCCACATAGAAACTGTTTCTTATGATTCATTAAAACAAGGGAAAGAACAAAGAGGCCACTGGGAATTGTCAGTCAACCAGAATCTTTTGAAGCCTTGAAGCATCACTTTGAAAAGCCACCATGGTTCGGTTCAGCCTGCAGTGCAGTGATAATACAAGTGTCAGCTTGTCACATTTGATTTCCATTCACATGGTGCAGGAGGGAGCAAGAAAATGCAAAGGAAAGGCACATTTCCTCACTATACTTTTGCTGTCACACCTTTCTTCACTCTAGCAAATGCAGCCACAGCAGCACCATCTGCACCGGTGCAGGAGGTGAGAGGAGAGGAAGCCACCCTGTCATGCTTCTGCCTTTGGAAGGAAAGCACAGCCTCACATCCTGTCAAAGCTTCTTTCTCTTGAGCTAACCACCAGAACTGGAGCTGCTGCACCTGCTCCTGTCAGCTGTAAGGAAAATTTCAAGCAGAACAGATGGGAGAATGCAGACAGTAGAGGCAGCTGCTGCCTAGCAAAAGAAAGCAAAAGAAACCCAAATCCCAAACTGAGGATCCTTTCTTTTTATTACTAGGCCCTAAACCAGTGGTCGGGAACCATTTTTGACTCAGAGAGCCATGAAAGCAAAATATTTGGAAATTTATTTCAGTGAGAGCCATATAATATATATAATATGTTTTAAGACTGAATTCAACTAAATGTGAGTATATATGTACATACTATGAGAAAAGGATTCCCCCGGCAGAATGACGGGACACTTCAGACCTGGCTCTGCAAAAGGCATGCTCAGGACTCTGGGAAGGAAGAGAAGACGGAAGGAAGGAGGAAAGAAAGAAAGAAAGAAAGAAAGAGTAAATAAAGGAGGGAGGGGGAGAGGAAGAAAGAAAAGAAGAAAGAACTATGGAAAAGGAAGAAAAGAAAAGCAGGAGAGAGACAAGGAGGAGGAAAGAAAGAAGGAAATGGGATGGGAATATGGTATCAGACCTTGCAGATCAACCGTTGCGGTTTGGGTTTGGCGTCTCCGATACGCAGCCCCACTGCTTGATACTCCACCCCCTTGTACTTCCACCTCCAGAATGCCCCAGTGTATGTGTCTTCTATTGGACTATTTTGAGCATTATTGAACTATTTCCTTTGGACTTTCCCTATTGGGATTCCAGACTCATTGGACTGAGCTGCGATTTGCACCTTTTTGCTCTTCTTTGTGCTTCTGGAGGTACCATCGTTATGGCGGATTATATGTTATGGCTTTGATCGATTATAATAATTATTTGTAATTGCATATTGCTACTTTTGTATTACTATTGTATTAATAGATACTTTTGTATCTATTGTATACATGTTGATTTCCCCCTTCAGGGGCTGTTTCGGTAATTCACACATCTAGAATATATTTTTATACGATAGAATTTTGTCCTATGTGTATAACTCTGGTTCACCGTGTGTTTTCTAGTTGTGCTTCCTAATCACTGTTGCTGTGTTCTACCAGTAGTAGAATTGGGTGTCATCTGCATACAGGTGATATCAAACCCCAAGACTCTGGATGATCTCGCCCAATGGTTTCATGTAGATATTAAATAACATTGGGAATACTAATGAGCCCTGTGGGACCTCACAGTCTAGCAGCCATGGGGTTGAGCAGGCACCACCTTCTGGCTACAACCTGAGAGAAAGGACTGGAACCACTGCAAAGCCATGCCTCTCAGCCCCATCGCTTTGAGACACTCCAGGAGGATACCATGGTCAATGGTATTGAAAGCCACTGAGAAGTCCAACAGCACCAGAAATGTAACAACCCCTCTATCTAGTTCTCGGTGTAGATCATCCACCAAGGCAACCAAAACCATTTCCATTCCATGACCTTACTTGGAGCTAGATTGAAATGAGTCTAGAAAATCAGCTTCATCCAGGAACCCCTGAAATTTTCTGGCCACCACTCGCTCCAAAACTTTGCTGATAAAAGGCAAAGTGGACACTGGTTGGCAGTTATCAAGCCTAATTAGATTGAGCGATTGTTTTTCCAACAATCATCGAACCACTACTATTTTTAGGGGGGTGGGGACCTTGCCTTGGTGGAGCGAGGCATTAGTCAGCTTCCTTATTCAGGACAAGCTTCCTCTGGCTTGTTTGACCAGCCAAGAGGGACATGAGTTGAGTATACAGGTGGTGGCCCTAACTTCTTCAAGGATTTTGTTTGTCTCCAAATGGAAGTTATCACAATGAAGTGCTTTGGGTACAGATGGCTTCCAGTTCAGAACAAATCTGTTTAAATTTGGTGGCGAAGTAGTGGGCAAAGTCTTCACAGTGTGCTGTTGATGGGTATAAAGAATCCTCAATTTTAGGATGTATTAATCCATGTACCACTTTAAACAGCTCAGAAGATCTATTAATGGCTGCCACTATGGTATCAGAATACATAAGGTTTTTTTCTATTTCAATTGCCATCCCATATTCTTTTCTACAGTATGTGCTGTAGTTATCTTATAACTGAATTTGTTCTGATTTTTCCGCCACTCGCCTTCTAGTCTCCTCCCTGTTTGCTTCATTGCTAAGAGCTCCCTGGAAAACCAGGGAACTGATTTAGCTCTGCATCGGGGAAGAGGGCACTTTGAAGCAATTGCATTGATCACTCTAGTTGCCTCCATGTTCCAGACGTTAACCAGGACAGCAATAGGATCACCTATTCTAGCAGTTGGAAAGTCCCCAACAGACCTCAGGAATCCGTCTGAATCCATTACTCTCCTGGGGTGGAGCATCTTAATGGGTCCTCCACTTCTGTGGAGGATAGGGGTCCCAGTGAGTCTAAACCTGACCCAGAAATGATCTAACCTGACAAAGGAGCTGTAATTAGGTCCTCCACTACCAGATCCTGCTGTACTCCACCCTTTGGAATAAAAACAAGGTCTAAAGTGTGTCTTGCTCTGTGACATATCATTTAGGACAGCCCCATAGTTTTCATGGTAGCCATAAAGTCCTGAGCAACCCCTACTGAGGGAACCTTGGCATTGATGTTGAAATTCCCCAGTACAATAAATCTTGGGGATACCAACACCACCTCCAAAGTAACCCTTGTCCGCTCAGGTAGGGAGATTGTTGGGCAACAAGGTGGCCAGTACACCAACAAGATCCCTAGCCTGTCCCTTACTAGCACCTTGTGGTAGACACACTCAAACCCATGTGATAGGGGCATGGGTATCTTGGTCAAGGGGATGTTACCTTGCCTTGCCTGATGCTGAGCCATGAAGTCTGCCAGATGATATGGTCATCCAGAAAAAGGTAATCAATGACTGCAGTTTTTCAATTAACTGATCTAGCATTAACCAGCAGCAGGTGAAGGCTTAAAGGTTGGCTGCTAGGTTTATCCAGGGTACTTGAGAGGGGTTTCTAGGGGGTACCTTGCTGAAAAATTGCAAATTTGGTAGTTTTCTATGATTGAGCAGTGCCCTGTGCATACTCAATCATAGGATCCAGTCTTACATGGCATCAGTGATGACAGACAGAAATCTAGACTGTGTATGGTTACTTGTAGTTCTCCCAGGATCCTCTCTGCCTCCTTATACTGGAAAAACTGGAACTGATCCAAGAAATTATGACAAGACTATAAGGGCATATTTAGCTTGGAAGCCACACAGAATACTATTTAAATTAATGCAGAGACAGTGTCAAACCTTGCATTAATGGTGAAAAGAAACTCTCTGAATTTAAAAGTTTGACAGTTCTTTTGATATATTTGGCTGCTTAATTAGGAGGCAATTATGTGAGAGCAGGCAATCTTTTTTGATCATGAATATGTTAAACAGCAGGACTTCTTTGAAATGCAGTTTTCAATGGCTGGTGGAAAACCCTAGAGAAAGACAAAGACACCCATAACTCTATTATCAACAGTTTGTTTATATTGTCATTAGTCTGGTTTCCAGATGACTTTCTCAGCAATACTCATAGTAGAGACCAGTATCCTGCAATCCGGTACCTTTCACATGTGCAAGTTGCAACATCCATCAACATACACAGTCAAAGTAGCCTTTTAAAGATCTCAAACAATACAATGGAGTCCAATAGAAATGCAGACAGCTTGACTATTTTTTAAGGAAGAAGTTCCGCAGCTTAAGGGATGATAAAGAAAAAGACCTGTGCCTTATGTTGTTTTTTTAACCATGTATTATCAGTTCTGTCTTTCCCCAATACTTGGACCAAGCCATTTCATAAAGTATTAAAACAAATATATTAAAGTACTTAGACATTAATAAAATATAGAAAAGTTATTTTAAAGTACAATGTTAAAGTGCAAAGAGTATTAAAACAATTTAAAACTCTATTAAACATCAGAAGATAAAACTAAGAAAACAACATATAATTGAAAATAGATTAAATTTAATTCCTAAAAGTCTGCCGGAACATAATAGATTTCACTTGCAGAAAGGAGATCAAGGAGGGAGACATTTTAACTTCCACCGGAAAAGAGTTCTAAGAAGGGAATAATCACTAGAAAATCTTATTCCCACCAAACATTCCTGTGATGTTGTGGGATTGAGAGGAGGGTCTCATGTAAAGGCTTTATAACCTGGATGGACTGCTGAATGAAGATACAGCCTTTCAGATATCCTGGGCATGAGACACATAAGTCATAACCAACACTTTGAATTGTGAGCGGAGAATGAACTGGCAGCTGGTGGAGCTATTGCACCAAGGTAGTTGCATATTTTTGGTACCCAGTTCCAGCTCTAATTTCCAAATCCTCTTTAAAGGCAGCCCTCATAGGTTACATTACAACATGCAAAATTGAATATAACAATATAACCCTAAATGCTCAGGGTCATGGTTGAATTCAAGAGTACTCAACATTATGAAGCTCCTTCTTTGGGTACCCCACCTAACAAAGAGAGTATTCCTATTCCTTGATCTACCTTTTGATTGGACAGAGGCATTGTCTGGAAGTAACTTTCAATTTCTTCATCAAATATGCCTCCCCTCTCTTTTGAGTGTGTGTGTGTCTCTCCCCCCCCCCCCCTTTTCTGTCCTTTATATAGCTAGGGTTGCGTAAAAATTTCTTGGGTAAAAAGAGATCACAAGCTTAAAAGTTTAAATGGCCCTGGGCTATGGTACTGAAAGCAACTGTGATGGGGTTACACTCTCCCTGAAGGTGCAGATTTGCAGTTTGGGAGTGATCCTGGGTTAATTGCTGAGCCTGGAACCCCAGGTCTCAGCGGTGGCCAGGGGAGCTTTCGCACAATTAAAACTTGTATGCTAACTGCGCCTGTACCTTGGGAGGTCGGACTTTGCCACGGTAGTCTAGTCCATGCTCTGGTTACATCAGGGGCGGTCCTACAAGATAGGCCAAGTAGGCGGCCGCCTAGGGCGCCATCTGGGAAGGGGGCGCCATCCTGGCCGCATGGGGCGCCATCCTGGCCCTGCCGATGTTCCTCAGACAGTGCTGTAGCTGTCTACTTTTTGACCCCGGCCTTGTGCGCTCCGACGCCGCTTCTGGGCACGCACGGAGGTTTTCACGCAGGCGCAGTTGATCTGGAGCTGAAGTTGGGCGCAGGAGCAACTGCACATGCGTGAAAACCTCCGCGCATGCCCAGTAGCTCCCTTGCGCAGAAGCTTGTAAGCAAAGCACTCCCTATCGGGCAGGCAGGGAGTGCATCCCTTCTCCCTTTGTCTCCGCCGCGCGCGCGCGTTTGCGGGGAAGGAGAAAAGAATCAGTGAAGCAAGTGTAAGTGAAGGAATGAATGAAGGGCTTTCCTCCTCCTCCTCTGTGACCTCTTCTCTCCCTCCTTTCTTTCTTCGGCTCTATTTCTGTCTAGACCTGAGGGGCCTGAGGCTATGAGGAGTTGTGGGAGTTGGAGTCCAAAACACCTAGAGGGAGGGAGGGCCCAAGTTTGCCCAGGCCGCCCTGCCTGTATTCGACCTCATTTGAACATTTTGGCTGTTTTTCTATTTACATTTACATTGGGATCCTAATTTTGGACTTATGGGGGACTCCTATGAATTATGAGTCGGTAATATATTATGATTTTGATGCATTTACATTGCATTTCTTGTTGATTATTATACAGTTCTGCTTAATACAATATAATACAAATACAATATAACAATAGAATAATGATATATTTTATATTACATGTAATATTACAAACAATATTGCAGTATAGTGGTATTGTACAAAATAGTAATATATAATATTTTATTTTGCTTTATTTTGGGTTATTTGAGTTTTATAGGAGTAATGAAAATATTTAGTAGAGGATAATTTTATTTAAATAAATAATTATATTATTTTATAATAATAATATAATAGAATGTTACATTATATTATAATGTCAATATATTATAATATAATTATATTGTAATGTAGTATAATATAATTATGATATAATATAGTATGAGTATGGTATAATATATTGTATATACATTGATACAATATAATACTACTAATGGTATTGTGATATTATAATTGTATATTTGTTTTACATGGGGGCGGCAAAATAATGTTTGGGGGCACCAAAATAATGTTCGCCTACCATTTAAAATTACCTTAGACCGCCCCTGGGTTACATGCTGAATAGATGCAACATTCTCTTCGTAGGGTTGCCTCTGAAGACTATTCAGAAGCTTCAGCTAGTCCAATGCTCGGCACACAATGCCCTTGCTACACTAGCTCCACTGGCTGCCTATTAGCTTTCGAGCGCAATTCAAAGTGCTGGCATTGGCTTATAAAGCCCTTAACTGTTCAGGTCCAGTTTACCTGTCTGAACGTATCTCCTGCTACGAACCACCTAGTACCTTAAGATCATCCAGGAAGGCCTTGCTTGCTGTTCCCCCACCATCGCAATTGCGGTTGGTGGGGACAAGAGACAGGGCCTTCTCTGCAGTGGCTATGGAATTCCCTCCCAAGTGAAATCAGATCTGCTCCTTCCCTCCCGACTTTCCCGAAAAAGGTGAAATCCTGACTGTGGGATCAGGCCTTTGCAGACTAGACTGACGTGATGGTAGAGCTATGGTTTAATGGACTCTGATGTACTCGAATGGACTGTGTGTAGGACGACTATTTAATTCTGGTGATTGTTCTAATGTTTTACTGTTTTATGATTTTTTAATGATGTTTTATACTGTTTTTACCTAAGATGTATATTTATGCCTTTGTTGTCAGCTGCCCTGAGTCCCTCTACCGAGGTCAAGATAGGATGGGATATAAATGTCCGAAATAAATAAATAAATAATAAATCTAGTAAAATCAACAATGACACTACCTATTTCCCAGTGTAGGTCACACATCAAGTTGACCAAAGCCTTATCCATTCCAAAAGGAGACACATTTCAAAATGTTAAGGATGTAGACAATCAACTTCATCCAGAATCCTCAGAAACTGAGAAGTCATTATGCACTCCTGGATATTACCCCAGAAATAGAATAATGACTCACTAGAATTGATATTTGGAAAGGTATTTTTGTTTTCAATAAAAAATGTTAACAATAGCATATTTTAGTTATTTTATATTGGTGTACTCCTTCTTATAGGGGTGCATTTTTTGTTAGTCCTCGTAAGTCATATCAAATTTGTTAAATTCGTGCTTATGAGGTGATATTCAATAAGTGGGCATAGCCATGCCAAAAATTTAAGAATCAAAACTCAGAAGGCTCCCAAAGTCAGTTCATATTCAGTGCAAAGAAGCAAAGCTGAAAGCAAAGCCAAAAAATGCATTTCCTTTCCTCTGTAAATTAATGGAGTCTCGCCATTAGGAACGAGGAAAAGAGGGAGCAGTATTTGCTGGGAACAGCACAGAACTCTGGGAAATTTAGTTTGGGAAGGGAGGAGCCCTAAGGCAGTGAATTCAAAAGGCTCTGCTCTAAACTACATTTCCCAGAATGCAGTGCTCAGCACCAGAGAGATTTGTCCTCTGTAGCTAGCCACAGTTCCAATAAATTTAATATTCTACACTATGATTTTTGTTCATGGGTTATAAATCTTAATTCCTAATTGGTTATATTGGGCCAGGAGAGATGATGGCAGATGGCCTTGACACCACCAGCCACACCGCACCGTTGAACCTACCATGCAGACGCAGGAGAAGACATAGACGTAGTCGCAGGTAGTCTGTACTAATGTCACGAGAGTTTATTTATTTATTAATTTATTATTGAGGCTTCTATGCCGCCGACTCCCGGGGGCTCGCGACGGCTCACAAGAGCCAGGGGCATAAAAACAAAGATTAAAAACATAAAACAATTGAACAATTAGAGCAATAGCAGAACAGGCAATAAAACAAATGGAGCAGCAACAGGAGCCACAACACAGTACCCAGAGCACGCGGGCCTACTCTCCGAAGGCCTGCCTATACAGATGGGTTTTGCAGGCCCGCCTGAATTGGAGTAAATCCCTCAGGGCTCTGGTTTCGGCCGGGAGGGCGTTCCACAGCGTGGGGGCTATGACGGAGAACGCCCTCCGGCGGGTAGATGTCAGGTGTGCCGACTTTGCTGATGGTATTTCCAGGAAGTTGGCATCCTCAGACCGTAGTGATCTCGATGGGCAATAGGGAGTGAGGCGGTCCCTCAGATACGCTGGCCCCAGGCCGTACAGAGCCTTGAAGGTAAGAACCAACACTTTGAAGGCGATCCGGTGCTCAATAGGCAGCCAGTGCAGATCCTGCAAGACGGGTGTTATACGGCAACCTGCTGGCGTGCCAGACAGGAGCCGGGCGGCAGTGTTCTGCACCAGCTTGAGCTTCCGGATCGACGACAGAGGAAGGCCAACGTGAGAGCGCGTTACAGTAATCTAGCCTTGAGATGACCGTGGCTTGGATCACCGTGGCCAGGTCGTTCCGGGAGAGGTAGGGGGCCAGCCTCCTTGCCTGGCGGAGGTGGAAAAAAGCAGCCTTGCTGACCGCAGAGACCTGGGCCTCCATGGTCAGTTGGGAGTCCAGGTGGACCCCCAGGCTCTTCACAGACGGCGCTGGGCACAGCGCCGCACCGTCCAGGGTCGGAAGCCGGGCACCCACCCCGCCCGGGCGACCCAGCCACAAGATCTCCGTCTTCGCCGGATTCACCCTCAACCTACTGGCTCGCAGCCATCCAGTAACGGCTTCGAGGCAGTTACTGGATGGCTGTATCGGGGACGGGCTCCGGCCTGCCCTCCATCCTCAGAATGAGCTGGGCGTCGTCAGCGTACTGGTGACAAACCAGCCCATAACTCCGCACCAGCTGTGCAAGTGGCTGCATGTAGATGTTAAATAACAGAGGGGAGAGGATGGCCCCTGAGGAACTCCGCAAACTAATGGGAGCCCTCGGAGACCACCTCGCCCCTCCTCACATGCTGAGACCGCTGGCGGAGGAAGGAGGTCAGCCATTTAAGGGCAGTCCCCCTCACTCCAGCCATGGCCAGGCGGTGGATCAATAGATTGTGGTCGACCGTGTCAAACGCTGCCGTGAGGTCCAATAACACGAGCAGCGCAGACCCGCCTTGGTCGAGCTGGCAGCGGAGTTGGTCTGTGATGGAGACCAGGACCGTCTCCGTCCCGTGCCCCGAACGGAAGCTGGACTGGAAGGGGTCTAGCCACGTTGCATCATCTAAGAAGGACTGCAATTGCTCCATTACTGCCCTCTCAACTACCTTGCCCAGGTACGAAAGATTCGACACTGGGCAGTAGTTGGAGGGAACCCAGGTCCAATGGCGGTTTCTTCAGTAATGGAGCTACCACCGCCTCTTTCAAGCACTCTGGAAAGACTCCTTGCTCAAGGGAGCTGTTTATGATATTCAACAGAGGCCCACGTAACCCCTCCAGGCAAGATCTAACAAGCCAGGAGGGGCACAGGTCGAGGGAGCAGGTGGTGGGACGGGCTGCAGCCACTATCTTATTTATTTATTTATTTCAGGATTTTACCCCGCTCTTCTCAACCCCCGAGGGGGGACTCAGAGCGGCTTACAGCACGGCACAATTCGATGCCACATCAACAGCGTAAAACCCCAAACCCCACAACACATTAAAATACATTAAAACATTAAAATACAATCCCTCAGCAACATCTACAGTCATTCCAATTAAAACAGTATTCAACCCTAAAAACATTGACCCCCTTCCTCCCTCCCATTAGAATCCCATCTCACATGCTGCCTAGTGCTGGTGTGGGAACGCCTGGTCCCAGAGCCAGGATTTCACCTTTTTCCTGAATGTCAGGAGGGATGAGGTGGACCGCACCTCCATAGAGAGCGCATTCCACAGGCGGGGGGCGGCCACCACCGAGAAGGCCCTGTCCCTCGTCCCCACCAACCGCATCTGAGAGGTCGGCGGGAGCAAGAGCAGGGCCTCCCCGGATGATCTTAGGTTACGGGATGGGACGTAGCGGCCGATGCGTTCGGACAAGTAAGCTGGGCCAGAACCATATAGAGCTTTAAAGGTCAAAACCAGCACTTTGAATTGAGCCAGAATTGGACCGGCAGCCAGTGGAGCTGGCACAGCAGGGGGGTAGTGTGCTCCCTGTATGTAGCTCCCGTTAGTAATCTGGCTGCCGCCCGCTGAACTAATTGCAATTTCCGAACTGTCTTCAAAGGCAGCCCCACGTAGAGTGCGTTGCAGTAATCTATTCGGGATGTGACCAGAGCGTGGACGACCATAGCCAGATCAGACTTCCCAAGGTACGGGCGCAGCTGGCGCACGAGTCTCAACTGTGCAAAAGCTCCCCTGGCCACCGCTGAGACCTGGGGTTCCAGGCTCAGCGCTGAGTCCAGGATCACTCCCAAGCTGCGAACCTGCGTCTTCAGGGGGAGTGTAACCCCGTCCAACACAGGCTGTAACCCTATACCCTGTTCGGCCTTACGACTGACCAGGAGGACCTCTGTCTTGTCTGGATTTAGTTTCAATTTGCTAGCCCTCATCCAGTCCGACACAGTGGCCAAGCACCGGTTCAAGGTCTGGACAGCCTCCTTGGTGACAGGTGGGAAGGAGTGACAGATCTTATCAACAGCGTCTGCGTCCAGTGGCCGAAACCGGTCGAGGGTGGGCCCGGCGGAGGGCCACGGAGTCTCGAGCTCTCTTACTGTATCAACTGTGGCCGGAAGGTCCGGCGGAGGCTCAGTATCTTGTCTGTGAAGAAACTCTGAAAAGCACCGGCTGGGAGGGCCGGATCACGAGGTGGTTGGGACGGTAGGGACCGTCGTCAAAGACCAACGTACCTTAAACATTTGGGCCGGGCGTGAGGGAGCAGTTGCTATCAGGGCGGAAAAGTACACATTTTTGGCTGCCTTGACAGCATGCTCATAAGACTCTTTAATTAGCTTATAAGCTGATACTGAGGCTCCGTCACGGAGTTTCCTCCACTCGCGCTCTAGCCGTCTCCTCTCCCGCTTCATGGCCCTCAGATCCCCTGTATACCAGGGGGACCGATGATTGCGGGGTCGGAGAGGACGCCTAGGGGCAATCTAGTTTACTGGTGATGCTTTCCTGGCTCCGGCTCGAGGTAATGTAACTTCCACTGGAGCCGGAGCTAGGACTGGAGCCCGCCCAACTGCCCCAACGGAGAAGAAATGCGGGGGTCAGTGCTATTGCTGCCAGCGGGGCCCCGTTGGGGGACATTCCATCCGGTCCTGGCCAATGGGGGAATTCGGGGCCAGCCAAGAGACGAAGGAGTTTTCGGCCTAGGAACATTGGCTCCAGGAGCTGGGTGAGATCTCAGCTCCAGAGCATGTTAACTGGGATAGAAACAAGATGTGTCTTTCAGCCCTTAAAACCAGCAGGGCAGAGCAGGTCCTCTCCCCCTAAGGGTAGTATACAAATACCAGCAAGGGACTTAAGTTACCCTCTGGCCCCACGGCTTTCTGAGAACTATAGGTCATCGGATCTCACCCAGTAGATCTCTATGTGGTGGGTTAAGTTCTCAAATTGTTTAATTGTTTAAATGGTTTAATTTGTCTCCTGTATTAGTACTTTATGTTCTCTGTTTTTATACGTTATGCTTGTAAACAGACATGTTTTGATGTTATTCTGTGCTAGATGCCTTGAATCATATTTAAGAGGTAAATGGTTCCTGAATGATTCTAGGAGCAGAAATCCGCCTTTTGGTTTTGGCCAGAAAAGAATAGGTTGGGGATTCTGGAGATATTGAGGACAGGAATGGCAGCCTACTTGGCATGTTTTAATGCAATTCTGAATTGATCACTCTTCTGTGATCGTGTGTGTGTTATATTGTTGGACACAATTTTATACACACAAGCACACATAATCAGAATGAGTAGGAGAGTCAGGCACTTCGCATGGCATGGACAGTGAATAATTATCCATACTCCCCTTGTAGGCATTTAATGTTACTCTTTAAAAGGAAATAGTGGAGTCTGAAAAAACTATCAGAGCTTGCTTCCATTCCACAGCAAACTGGGCCCAGAAGAATCTGTACTAATCAATACAAAAGGCATGCCTCTGAGAATTAGGGACTTTGGTAGGAGAACTAGAGATGGAAGGACAGTTTTCGAAATTGATGCTCCAATCAGGGGGGACTGGAAATCTGTGCTCTTCAACCTGTCACTAATAGCTCCTTGAAGCCCAGCTGCATGCATAGCTGAAAATCCAGTTTATGAAAAGCTGGAATGGAAAATCAGAGACATGGTTGTTAAATCACTCCAACGAACTTCAACTGCCATTAATAGTCGACCTTTTACATTATTGAAGTGGTTGACTTCAGGTTTCTAATAGTCTACATCTGGACATGAGAGTTCATGTTCAGAGTTCTTTCCATCTCTTTAGGTGACCTCTATGATTACAGTGGCATCAAAGAGGAAAAGAAGCACAGGCAAGAGGAAATCCAGGAAGCAAATCAATTGCAGGTGTGTGCTACTATACCATTGAGAGCAATATATAGGTTACTAATAAGTCTGTAAGTACCTCACATTCTTGCCCTCCTTAGCACAAAGATCCCATATTGTCATAGAAGTAGGATTTGTCTTTTGTGGTATCTCATCTTTCTCAACTTTATCATGATGAAATGCCTGTACAGGCAGGATGGGTGTCAGTAGGACAAAGGAAATTTGAAGCAACAAGTGAAGCTACACTTAGTTTCCCTTGGAAAGAAATCTATTATTATTATTATTATTATTCTGACACAAAACCACAGTATGTCACAGCAAACAAGATCTATATGCTGGATTTTGTACCAAAAAATCACAAGTCAAGCACTTCCCAAGCATCTAGGACTGTGTGATGTATTTTCGAATGATGTGCACAGATCCAAGTAAGGAGGCCTTTTGCAGTTAACAGATCGTGATTTTGTCAATGTTTATTGTTTCCAAATGCTGGCTGAGATCTTTTGGCATGGCACCCAGTGTGCCAATGACCACTGGGACTACCTGTACTGGTTTATGCCAGAGCCCTTGCAGTTCAATTTTGAGGTCCTGATAATGGCTGAGTTTTTTCTGTTGTTTTTCCTCAATGCAACAGTCAACTGGTATGGCCACATCAATAATCCAAACTATTTTCTTCTCCACAATCGTGATGTCTGGTGTATTGTGTTCCAAAACTACTTCAGTCTGATTCAAAAGTCTGACAAAGTATTTTTGCATGTTCATTTTCCATGACCTTTGCAGGCATGTGATCCCGCCAGTGCTTTAACTACTGGCAGTTGCTACTTGTCCCATAAGTTCCAATGAATCAATTGGGCCACAAAGTTGTGCCTCTGTTTGTAGTCTGCCTGTGCAATTTTTTTTGCAGCAGCTGAGGATATGATCAATGGTTTCATCAGCTTCCTTGCACAGTCTGCATTTTAGGTAAATACCTGATTTTTTCAATCCTGGCCTCAATGGCATTGATTTTGATGGCTTCCTCCTGGGCTGCAAGAATCAGGCTTTCTGTCTATCCCACTTTATCTCCCCAAAGAGGACTCCCTTTGTTACATAGTCAGAAAGCAGCCACTGGAAAAGCCCTCTTTCATGTCCTCAAACAATCTTCAACAACCCCCTACCACAAAACAATGAGAGAAGAATGACTTAAATCCCCAAACTACGATAACACTATTAATGCCCTTATATGTGAGGATAAATAATTAAAGTAGTTTCCTCAGCTGTGGGAGAAAATGAGCATTCACCATAGTATTCTCTCCATATTTGAATACTCTGAAATGCAGTGGAGAAATTATTCAGTGTAGTAAAACATGTGGAATTGGATTTGTTGTTAATTTATTTATTATTATTTTAATTATTTATAACCCACTCTTCTCCACCCCCGAAGGGGGTCCCAGGGCGGCTAACAACAGGCAGCGATATATATACAATCATTAAAACAACCAACTGCACCATAAAAATACATTAAACAGATTAAAAACTAGTTACAAATACACATGGTTAAAATACACAAATCCACAAAGTCTGAGTTCTGTAGTCTCAAATTTGTCCAAAGCCAGTCACAGTCCGTTTTCAACACTGTCATTGTTGTATTGTCTGTCTGCTCCCAATATCTAACCAAACGCCTGGCCCCATAGCCATGTCTTCAACTTTTTCCTAAAGGAAAGGAGGGAAGAGGTTGACCTAATTTCGCTGGGGAGTGAGTTCCGCAGGCAAGGGACCACCACCGAGAAGGCCCTGTCCCTCATCCCCACCAAAGTGTTTGCAATGAAGGTGGGACCGCAGGGCCTCCCCGGATGATCGTAAATGTAGAGGTGGGACATAAGGGGAAATACGTTCAGACAAGTAAGCTGGCCCAGAAGCGTTAACACAAAAAGTTAACACAAAAAGTTAACACAAAAAGTTATTTGCTGTGCAGAAAAATGGTGTCTAGCACAAGGAACAATGGCTGAGAAACTTGTGTCTACGTAAGTGAACATAGGTCTGTGGGAAATGTAACTGAGCAGTTTTGCAATAGGCATTATACACTACCATTTAGTGCATCATAGAGTCGCATTAACCTGTGTGCACCCATATAATGCACACAGGCTGCTGCAAGCTAAACCATAATAACCATAACAAGGGAAGGAGGGGGCATGTTCCTCCCAGGCTGCCTTGCTCAGTCATATGGCAGCAACCAGAAAGTAGACTGTGAGGCCACTTTAATTTCTCAATGAGACACGCGGAGTCCTCCGGTAGATCCAACTGAGTTTATTGAAGGAACAACACCTGTAAAGCCAGAAGTGCTTTTCTCCCGCCACCATACAGCTTTTATACCCTCGGACCCCCGTGACAACCCCTCCCCTTTCACATGTAATGTTCATGAGGGTTGCATCATTTTCCCCGGACACGCAAGGTCCAAGAAGGTTACATCACCCCCCAGGGCTGGCAATGTTCGTGAGGGTTGCATCATCCACTCTGGCCAGCTGGTCTTTGTTTAGTCTATGTCAGATCCCGGATCCCACCGGCCTTCACCAAGGCCATGGGCATCGGAACCTGACAGGATCTCCTCTTCCACCTCGTCCTCCCCCTGTGGAGACAAAGCGGTGTTTACTCCTTCGGTCCCACCGGACTAATGTACCTTTTCAGGAGACTACAATGAAAGGTAGGGTGGATTTTACCCATCCCTTTCGGTAAAACCAACTCATACGTGACCTGATTTACTGGGCGGGCCACCCTAAAAGGCCCCAGATATTTTGGACTCAGTTTGCGGGAAGGAAGCCCCAACTTAATATTCTGAGCTGATAACCAATCTAAATCGCTCTCTTTATAGACCTCCCCTTCCTGTCTCCTTTTGTCACCAAAGCGCTTGTAAGTGCAATGTGCTTTTTCCAATGCACCGGTTACTTCTCTCCATTCCTTCTGAGCTCTCGAACTCCACTCCTCCCCAGTGTCCTCCTCCTTCCACCTAGGGAGTTGGGGCAGAGGTACCATCTCTTGTCCGTAGACAATGGAGAATGGGGTCCTGCCTGTAGAAGAGTGTACAGACCTGTTGTATGCCATCTCTGTAAGGCAGTAGGTGCCAGTCTCCTGTTGATTCGTATAGATGCGGAGATAGCTCCCTAGGGACTTCTGAGCTCTTCTACGCCGCCATTGCACATAGGATGATAAGCAGAAGTGAGCCCACGTTCCGCTCCCAGGGCGCTCAAGAACCTTTCCCAGAACTGTGCCGTGAATTGCACCCCCCTATCGCTGATGACCTGCTCAGGACACCCATGCAAGCGATAAATGTGTTGGATATACAATTTGGCCAACTTTTCGGCGGAAGGCAGCCTTGCTAATGGGATAAAGTGGGCTTGTTTCTAAAACAGGTCCAACACAGTCCAAATGTAATGGTAACCCCTGCTTGCTGGTAGTTCCCCTACGAAATCGGTGCTCACGTGTGTCCAGGGCCGGGTTGGTGTTGCTACTACCTGTAACAACCCCTGTGGCTTCGCTGCAGGAACTTTTCCCCTGGCGCATGCTTCACACCCTTGTACATATGTTCGGATGTCGGCCCTTAACCCCGGCCACCAGTACCTATTTCATAAGGCCAGTGTGGTCTTGATAACTCCCCAATGACCTGACATCTTGTGGTCATGCCCCTGCTCTAACACCATTCTGCGCATCGCTTGAGGGACATAAAGCCTGGATCGGGCATACCACAATCCGTCTTGCAATTTGCATTCTTCCTGGTGACTGGCCAACCACTCGTCCCCCTAGTAGTGTGCTTGCATTTCATTCTGCCAATCCCCTGGTTTCACTTCCTGTTTAACCTGGAGATCTCGAGCCTGCGCCCCCGTCTGCACTGCCATGCCCCATTGACTTTTCGTGAATACATTTCCTAGACTGGGAGGAGGATTGGGTCCTATTGCGGGGTAGCGGGAGAGTGCATCCGCTACCACATTCTCCTTCCCCTTTATGTGTTTGAGCGTGAAGTTAAATCTGGCAAAGTACTACGCCCATCGGACCAGTTTTGGGGATAACTTCTGTGGCGCTCTAAGGTATTGCAAATTCTGATGGTCGCTGTAACGATGCACGGACTTGACCAGCCCCTTAATCACACACACAGAGACGGACTGAAGGCTAACTACTTTATTGCATATAAAACAGTTCAAAAGGTATAATGTCCATAAGAATAGCAAAGTAATCCAAAAGTTTTTCATCAATCTGCTCTCTGAAGCAATCAATGTCCAAAAACAGATAAATCTTTGGCAAGGCAATCCAAAGGCATTCTACATTTAAGCAGGGCTCCTGCCAACACGCAGCAATGCGGTATTCAAAACAAGGCAAGGTAAATGCAAGGCAAGACTTGGTGACAACACGAGCCAACTCGGGGTTAGTACTCGCAGACCATGGCCTAATATGATTTCATGTTCGCTACGGGTTCTGCTCAGAAGAGACGCGGTGCTCAGGGGAACAGACCCCCACCCACAAAGCACTGGGGATTGATTCACACGGATGCTATACTTAATCTTTCGGCCGAGGTCCCAATGGACGCTGGACTAGGCCTTGTCGACCTTCTCCCTTGGCCCCACCTTTGCTGATGCACCTGGGGCCTGGCTAGGCTGCGCGTGCCATCCCACTCTCCTGGACTCAATGCTACGCCTCGCCTCCTCTCAAAGTCTTCGCACACCTTGTCTCTCAGCAGCTGGGTCTTTCTTCTGCATGAGAGCTCTCCTCCCTCAGACCCACTTCGCCACAAGTCTGCTCAGAAGAGACATTGGCTTTACCTGCCAGAGCACTGGGGATTGATTCCCATGGATGCTTTACCCGTTCAGGGACTCTAATCTTTCGGTACACAGGAGGTCCCCGACGCCTAGGTCTCGCTGCTGCCTCCAGTCTTGCCGGTCCTTGGCATCTTGCTGACGGACTACAAGGCCATAATCTTCCATGTGGCTCACGGTGGCCACAAAGAATGCCATCCCTTCAAACTCTGCCTAGGGGACTAGCCCAAGGTTCTGCTATTTCTGCTCCTCTCCTATCTGGCCAAAGGTCAGCTCGGATGCCTGTCCCCATTCAAAGTTGCTCAGCAGAACTTTGGGATCTATGACTTTCCACCCCCTCTTCTGTTCCCATGAGAGCTCTTGGGCCCTCCCTCCTCTTCCTGCCCCCCCAGCCGCCCTTTCTTTCCATGTTTCCTCACTCCAAGAAGCAGGAAGTCCTGGGGTGACGTCGGCTGGCCCCCTCCTCGTCATCTGCCGGTTCATGCTCAAAGGTGGTTTTCCATGGCTCCATCTCCCACCTCCATCTGTTGGTGAAGGTGGTTCGGCAGTCTCGCTTCCCTGCCCCTTCTTATTCAGTTTGCACCTGGCTGATTCATCTATGTCTGGCGGGCTTTTAATAGGGGTCGGGAACTCAGCCAACTTTCATCCCGAGCCCACCTGAGCCGGCGCGCCACCAAGCCGTCGGCTTCTCTGGGTTCTTCTTGGGCCTCCTGGAATCCTACCCGAGATAACATAATCCATCGAGTTCCTCTGGAAGTAGGTTCCACATCCCAAATGCGCTTCCTTCTCCATCCTCAGCCTCTCAATCCTGGGAAAGCTGAAAAGGACTTCTGGCTTCTGTGAGGCTCCCCAATTTCTCAATGAGACACGGAGTCCTCAGTAGATCAACTGGAGTTTATTGGAAGGAACAACACCTGTAAAGCCAGAAGTGCTTTTCTCCCGCCACCATACAGCTTTTATACCTCGGACCCCATGACAGCCCTTTTCATGTAATGTTCATGAGTGTTGCATCATTTTCCCCGGACACGCAAGGTCCAAGAAGGTTACATCACCCCCCTGGGCTGGCAATGTTCGTGAGGGTTGCATCATCCACTCTGGCCAGCTGGTCTTTGTTTAGTCTATGTCAGATCCCGGATCCCACCAGCCTTCACCAAGGCCGTGGGCATCGGAACCTGACAGTAGACCATTAGGAGATGAGTTATGTGTAAAACTGTGGTTCTCAACACCTAGAGGACCAAAGGTTGTGAACCATTGAATATAACATAGTAAGGTCAGTCAAGGGATACTGTGACATTACTAAGTGAGGGGCTAGTGAAGTGACTGCTGTGCTTTGGACATTCCTGGTATGCATTAAGACACTGCTTAGGGAGAGCTACTGCACAATAACTGAGCCCAATGTGGTCTTCACTCCTGCTCCTCAATGCGAGGTCAATTTGCAATAAGCTGACCACGCTGCGAGATTTCATCGCAGAGCAGGACGCAGATGTCACATGCGTCAGAGACTTGGACCCAGGACGGTGATTGTGTCCTTCTTCAGGAGATAGCCCCCAGGCTTTCGAGCCTTCCACCAGCCAAGATCTACCGGCCGGGGCGGGAGTGGGCCTGGTGTAAAAACACTGTTACTACCTCGGTCCTCCAGACACCAGAGATGGCCGGCATGGAGTGCCTGGGAGCGACACTAGGAATGGGAGAAAAGACGGGGATTCTGGTGGTTTACCAGCCCCTGGGGCCCAAAAAGGAGGCCACATCTACCTTACTGGACCTGATTGCGGACTGGGCTCTGAGATTCCCCCCGGCTCATCGTACTGGGTGATTTTAACATCCACCCGGACACAGATCCACTCACATCTAGCGCGAGGGAGTTCCTCCAACACATGGATGCTCTAGATCTCCCCAGGACCGAAACGGGCCCCACACACCAAGCTGGCCACGCGCTGGACCTGATCTTTAGCCACGGTCTAGCCATAAAACACCGAGAAACCAGAACAGTGCCTTGGTCGGACCACCTGACCGTGAGGGCAGATATTGACACCCTTCTCACAGAAAGGTCGGAGCCAAAGACCATCTTAGTCCGCCAAAGGAGTTTGATGACCCGAGTGCATTTACGGCTGCTCTGGAACCTTTGGAGGTCCCTGGAGGATCGCTGGCAGATCTGGTTGCCAGGTGGAACAGCGTCCTCTCGGGGCCATCGACCAGGTGGCACCTAGGCGCCCCTTCGCCCCGGAAAACCCGCTCACCGTGGTTCACGACGAATCTAAAGCAGATGAAACGCCGGAGGAAACAACTGGAGAGTGTTTGGAGACGGAAGCCAGCGGGGTAAATAGAGCGGCCTATAGAGAACTGCATAGGCTGTATGAGCGAGACCAAAGAGGCTAAGAAATCTACAATGCCGCTCAGATCACAGCTGCTGGTTCCCATAAAGCACAGATCTTTAAAGTAGTCCGGAGCCTTCTAGCATCTCCACAGAGTGACCCCAAAAACTCTATGGTAACAGCAGAAGACCTCCAAGAGTATTTCACTGGAAAATCACGGCGCTTCGGCATGACCTGCCGCCCATTCCGGAGGAAGAGTACGAGAAGATCCGGTGTCTAACTCAGACCAGTGGCCACTGCCTCACCGAATTCAGGCCCTAACACCGGAAGAGGTGAAAAGGCTGGTGACCGTGGCAAGGGCGACGACCTGCCCCATGGACCCCTGTCCATCGCATTTAATCAAGTCCTGCATTGACACCATATCGGATGCTCTGAGGGACCTGGTGAACCTTTCCCTGGATACAGGCACTTTCCCTGAGTCCCTGAAGGAGGCCAGAGTTTGCCCTCTCCTGAAAAAGGCGAACCTTGACCCCGACGAACCGGCGAGCTACCGCCCTGTTGCCAATCTGCCCTTCCTGGGTAAGCTACTGGAGCGGGCGGTGGAAAGCCAGCTGCGTGATTTTTAAACCGATCCGGGGCTTGGACCCGTCCCAGTCGGGATTCCGCAGCGGGCCACGGTGTGGAATCCGTCCTGGTAAGCGATTACGGATGACATCCGCCGCCAGCTGGACGGAGGGCTCGGCAGTCCTGGTCCTCTTAGATCTAACCGCGGCCTTCGACACCGTCGACCATGATCTGTTACTCCGCCGCCTGGTTGCCTCCGGGATCCAAGATAAGGCTCTGACTTGGCTAGATCGTTCCTGCGGGGCCGCTCGCAGCGGGTCGAGTGGCAGGGCCAGGTCTCAGGAAATGCGGGCTGGAGTGCGGGGTCCCTCGGGTGCCATCTTGTCCCCCACCCTCTTTAACATCTATGTCCAGCCCCTGGCCAGTATCGCTAGGAGCCATGGTTTCAGCTGCTACCAATACGCCGACGACACACAGCTGTTGCTGAAGCTCGACCCAGGGATGTCGTCAGTGCCTGAAAGCTTTAGTCAGGGGCTGAGGCGGTGACAAGCTGGCTCAGAGCACACAGGCTAAAAATCAATCCGGCAAAAACGGAGATCCTCTGGCCTGGCCGACCCGACCCGACCCTCACCACTACCATTCTTTGAAGGCGAGCCCCTGTCCTCGGTTCCGGCGGTGAAGAGCCTGGGAGTGATTCTGGACGAGAGACTGACGATGGAAGCCCAGATCCAGGCTGCAGCCAAGGGCGCCTTCTTTCATCTTCGCAGGGCCCGACGGCTGGCCCCTACCTACCATCAGAGGCGTTGAAGACTGTGATACATGCCACCGTGGTCTCTCGATTTCGACTATTGCAATGCCCTGTATGCGGGTCTACCGTCCCACGACTCGGAGGTTGAGACTTGTTCAGAATGCAGCGGCCAGACTCATTTCGGGGCATCGGCTAGGAACCATATCTCACCAATCTAAAAAGTTCTTCATTGGCTGCCTACAGAGTTCAGAGTGATCTATAAACTCATGGCGCTAACCTTCAAAGCACAGCAAAGAACCGGACCAGCCTATCTGGGCGATCGGCTGACAGACCAACGCAGTGAAAGACCAGCGCGTGCAATAAATGGTGACCGTATAGCTATATATGCACACAGAGCTCGCGGGCTACAAAGCCAACAAAAGAACTATACCCACGGAGGGTTCAAAGTAATAAATCACAACTTCAATAGTTCATTAAATGATATTGTATTAATTTCTCATATCAAAGTCACAGAAAGACTTGTATAATAAGGAAGGGTAAGGACCCTAAATGAAATCCCACGCAGGGGTTAATGCAGCAATTAACTCAATGTCCCTCGCAGGGGTTAATCCAATAAGATAGCCGATCATGGGTGAGGGGACTAATTACTCCTCAGCGTCCGACATTCATAATTTCCCCTACACAGCGACTGTTTACATTGTATAATTTCATGATATGCGATCAAGCTGTAATATCTTATTGGATTAACCCTGCGAGAGGACATTGAGTTAATTGCTGCATTAACCCTGCGTGGGATTTCATTTTAGGTCCTTACCCTTCCTTATTATACAAGTCTTTCTGTGACTTTGATATGAGAAATTAATACAATATCATTTAACCTGCTCTCAGGGCCACATCGGCCCCAGCCAGATTCCTGTCCGACTTGAAAACTTGGCTCTTCTGCCAGGCGTTTGGGGATTGACTAGATAACCTGGAGGCTGGGCCCTTTATGGTTCTCTGTACTTGTGTTTTTAATTGATGTACCTGTGTTTTTTTTTTCTTCTTCTTAAATGATGTAAGTCGCCCGGAGCACCAACGGTGGAGGGCGACTCACAAGAAATAAAGTTATTATTATTATTATTATTAAAACATTCATTAAAAGAGTCACATATGTAGTACCTGTCCCATGTAGCAAGGTTCCATCTACACTATCATATAATGCGATTTGAAACTACATTATATGGTCAATCCCATTCAGTAATCCATTGGAATCTATCTGGAAAATGCCACAGAACTGGAATAATTGCACATAGGATTCTAATTGTATTTTTAAAATTTAATACACTTCTGAGATACTGGTTTTACATGTGATCATATGCATTCCATCCACTAAAATCTCATGAGAATGGTAGTTTGAGACTTCCAAGCTATGTCACTGTGCAATATTAGGGGAGACAGTAAAAAAGTGGCATAGGGAGGCGTTCAAACAGATAGTGGTTTTTTTAGGTGGTGTGATGAGTTGAAGTGCAGCATTCTCAGAATGTGATGGGGTCAGTATGCATCCTGTCTGAATACAATATGCATCCAATCCTAAGAAAATATGAGATGCATACTAATATAAATGGTGTATGTCTCAATGTGCTAAGGTCCTTACAGATTGAGAGCCATTTCCCACTTTAATAGACCAAGCAATATTCAATCCCATCTTGTGGTTTGCTCTTCAGAGAGGGACATGTAGAAATAGCCATCTCACCATACAACAATCCCATGCATTTCTTGGGATGCATTTATGGTTATTAAAGTGAAACGTAACACTAACGTTTACTATAGAAGGGATCCATGTCAATTTTGTTGGGAGAATTGAGCTGGAGTATTTCTTCCTATATTTCACATCTACAAAAAGTCCATATTTAAAAAGCATTTTGTAGAATTCATGGTTGGCTTTCAAGTGCTCATAAACAATTAAAAAATTCAATTTATGTTTATTCATGCACACCAATACCTACATTCCATTTGCAGCTGCTCAATGGTCTAGTTCAGTTTTACTGATGACAAATGTCAAGTGTTGGTTTATGACTGAAACGTTAGGTTTTGATGGTTATACATGCAGGCTTGCTTTTACCCAGAATACACCGTGTTTTAGTAGCAGTGAATGGCAGAACTGTGAGGATTTCAAGAATGCAATTTATGCCAAATGATAACACATTTCTTTGAGAACAATTAAAGACCTTTTGTGTCAGGTAATGAAATAGAAATGACTTCGAAAATCTTCGGATAAATTGAAAAGTTTCAACAATTTTGTATAGTGCTAAAATAAAATTACGGACTCTATGGACCATTCTGTCAACAAAATGGACCACTGTTTTATATTCCTAATGTACTGTAGTTCAGCATGTAAAATACAATTATATAGCAGTGGAGCTGTGTGAAGGTGCACCACTGGATGATTCTTGAAGAAAGAAAGAATTTAAAAAAGGAATTACTCTTTGTGTTACAACTCACAGAATTCCTAAGAAAGGTTGTCCAAAAGTAACTTGTCAAAGCTTTGTCTGAGCAACGTATCCTGTTTTCTGTTTATTTTAGGGTGAACACATGTGGCCACCATCTGCATCAGTTCCTGTGTACTTTATTTATTTACCACATTTGTATTCTGCCCTTCTCAACCCTGAGAGGAACTCAGAGCAGCCTCACTTGGATGTCATAGGATTGCATTTCCATTGCAACTGTTTAATCACTGCTCTGTCAGGCAGTGAAAAGTGTCTTAACTTGGGTTTTGTATGTAATTTCATGTGGTCCTTCAGAATCATAGAATTGAAAGAGACCATATGAGCCATCCAGTCCAATTTCCTGCCATGCAGGAAAAGCACAATCAAAGTACTCCCGACAGATGGCCATCCAGACTCTATCTAAGGCTGGATCTACGCTGCCCTATAGCCTAGGATCTGATCCCAGATTATCTTCTTATCTGGCAGAGTAGACTCATACAATCCAGTTCAAAGCAGAAAATCTGGGAATCAGGTCCTGGGATATAGGGCAGTAGAGATGAAGCCTAATTTTGCATTTGAACTTAGTTTGCAATAACTAAAGATGCATCCACGCTAAAAGTAATGTTGTTTGACACCACTTGAACTGCCATGGCTCAATATGCAATGGCACTATGGGAGCTTCAGTTTTACAAAGACTTTAGCCTTCTCTGCTTCACCAAATTACACATCCCAGAAATCCATTGCAAGCAGCTATGGCAATTGAAGTGGCATCAACATGCTTTAATTCAACATTGCAGGTGCACCCATAACAAGGGGAAAATGAGAAGAAGAGGAACAAAGTGCAATGTTTTTTTTTTTTAAAAAAAAATGTCTGAGAAAATAAGGACAAGAGAACAGGAATACAAACAGGAAATATGATTCTTGCAATTATAGGATATGTTACTTCTTTGACTTTTTGGTGGGTAGTTCTGAACAGCAACTTTTTCAAGTTTCTCTCCTATAACTGAGAGTCATCAGAATAGCTCTCTATCAACACAGTGTATAAAATAGCAAGCAGCTGGCACATGCCCCCGTTTTTTTAAAATTGCATCATACAGGTGGATTATTAGGTTGCACCTGATACAGACCCCTTTGAATTGGGAGTCCTCCTATGATACTGTGAGAGATATTAAGTTAACTCTTTTCATGGTGTATGTGGGTCTATTTTCATGCATGAGCCTGAAAAATAAGAAATACTGTTAGATGTGATAACCTTTGTTATATTACTGTGGATATTTTATATGCTTTATGTAAACCGCCCCGAGCCTGCTGGAAGGAGTGGTATATAAGAATGAACAATAAATAAATAAATATTCCAGGAGGATTTATGCCATGTTAACCGACTGGTGGTACAGCTGGTTAAATGGCTGAGCTGATGAACTTGCTGACCGAAAGGTTGGCAGTTTCAATCTGGGGAGCGGGGTGAGCTCCCGCTGTTAGGCCTAGCTTCTGCCAACCTAGCAGTTTGAAAACATGCAAGTGTGAGTACATCAATAGGTACCACTTCTGTGGGAAGGTAATGGCGCACCATGCAGTCATGCTGGCCACATGACATTGGAGGTGTCTATGGACAACGCCGGTTCTTCGGTTTAAAAATGGAAATTAGTACCACACCTCAGTGTCAGACACGAGTTGACAATGTCTGACATTGTAGACAATGTGTGGTAGGGAAACCTTTACCTTTAACCAACTCAAATATTGTATGGCAGATGAGTGAATCCACCTGTTCACTTTCTGTTTAACCTTACTTAGATTGCACACTGGACCTGAACACAAATATCTATCTTGTCTCTATTACTCCCAGGAGCCTTCTGAGTTCAAAATACTTACAGCATATTCTTAGCAGTTCTTGTGCTAATAAGAAGATGTGGAAGAGTAGGTAAAATAGAACTGACTTTTAGGCTTTAAAGTGATTTTAAAAATAGCTTTTCAAGTATTCATCTGCTGTTCCCTATTTCAACTCAGATACCCCTTGTGACTGCTTTGTACTCTTTTTGACATAATAATTTTTCTTTTAATTTATATGTATTTAAAAGTATCTTTGCAACACCCTAGTGAAAAGTTGTTGTTTGCTACAATATTTTACATACTTCAGGGTTTTAAAAAACATAAAAGGATATTGCACACAATATATTGGGTATTTGAATGTAAAAGAAATTGTATTTTGTACAAAAATGGGACCTTATATAAGCCCCAATAACTTTTTGACAATGTTTGTATAAAAACGGTGATGGTTTTTGTGCAAAATGAAATGCTGGTGCCAAAACCTCCACCCTTGTGTACATTTTTGCAAAAAGTGCTCCAAAATGTGTTAAAAATCATTAGAAATTTATGAAAAAAATAGTTGTCTTCCTATCTCACCCAAAAGGAAGACAAGTCTCCCCTTACCTGATTTTCTGTTCTGTTCAATAATAAAATAAACATTCATACACAATATTTATTTGTGTTTTGTGCCATTCTGTGACAATTTTTGGAAATATATTTCCCTAGAGAATTGTGCAGAGTTAATAAGCTGCAATAATGCAATCTGATAACCTTAGTAGAAACACATAAAGAAAGTCTTCAATCTCAGAGGAAAGAGGCAGTGGCTAGTTCAAATACAATGCTGCCAGCTTCATAAGCCAGTGCTTTGTTTGTATGTAGCTTCCAATGACATTTATATGTTCTCCATCACTTCCACTATTTCCCCATGAGGTTTTAAAATCATTTTAGGTAAGAAAGATGTTTTTTGTTCTTGTATATCTCCAGGAACAACAAATTCACAATTAAACAGGGTGCAGCCTCCCCCAAACCACACAGGAAATTCAACTCACTTCCAGCTTTAATTTTCTGTTGCCTTTTTACATTTGAGAGGGATTAAAGAGCCCATACTGATTCTTAGTGATTGTTGGAAATTGGCCACTGCATCCTTTGAATATGGCCTTTCTTAGTTTATGTAGTAAGATAGTAAGGTATCAATGGTGTAGTTGATACATATATTCATTATATATGAAAAAATCCAGGGCTTCCTCCTTTTTGCATATCAAATGAGGAACTCTGACTTGATGCCTGTTAATATTATGTGAAGGCAAAATCCCTATTGGATTAATATGCTGGTTAGTTATCCAACATTAAACCCATGTTTCCTCCTCTGCTAATAAAGGACTTCTGTTTTAAAGAAGCCAGGATCTCTTTGTAGACATAATTGCTTAGAGGTGAGCACCAGGCTATTATTTTCCCCTGTGCCACCATCCTATGAATTTTGAAACTGTGTATGAGTCTCTATAATAGAATAATAAAGTGTAGCCAACTCAGTAGTAGAGAACATGAAGAACTAGACATAACAAAAGTCCAAGGGCTTCTGAAGGTTTTTACACCCATGTGGTTGTACTGATCAGTCCAGGATTAGTTACTTTTGAAGGAAGGATAGTGATAATAATAAACTTTATTTATACCCCACCACCATCTCCGCAACGGGGACTTGGGGTGGTTTACATGAGGCCAAGTCCAACAGTGCATTACAATAAAATAATACAAAACAAAACACAAAACAGCAACACGATGAGGTAAATATATCATTAAAAATACACTAAACAATATAAAATAATACAACAAAATAAAATCATTCAGACACAGTAACAATGAGCGAGTCACATGTAAAAGATAAAATGTTAAAAACCCTGGATGAGATAGGAGTAGAGCAGAACATCTCTAAGGGAGAGATTCATAGAATGGAGTCATAGAGATAGGCCATCGAATAGCGGGGGAGAATTATTCTATAGTGATAAGCATTGAAGGTGCAGCTAAAAAGAGGGGGGAATGTATGGTTAATCTCCAAATGCACAGTGGAAAAGCTATGTTTTAAGATCCTTCTTGCAAGTTGCTAAAGTGGGGGCTTTCCTAATCTCAGCGGGTAATGAGTTCCAGAGTCAGGGGGCCACAGAGAAGAAGGCTCTCTCCCTTGTTCCCACAAGGCGAGCCTGTGATGAGAAAAGAAGGCCACTGCTTTACATACGACAAAGAAACCTGCCACATGTTAACACTTTTTCTCCTACCACACTGTTTTAGAAAGGCTGCTCCTCGATTTGCAAGGCCCAGAAGCTTAGCTGTTGCTGTGAATGTCTTAATTTGTTCTACACTGAAAACTATGACTTCAGATTTCACAGTGAGAACATAACTCATGAGCAAGGAATCAATATTTTCACGCTCATGGTTAAGCAAAATTGGGTTTCATATTGGTAAGCAGATCAAATTAATGCTTAGATCTGTAGTTTTGTAACTACTAACACTGCAACTTTAATTGCTTCTGGAATTGGAAATTAATCATCCCAGATTTGTCATATAAACAGGATCCCTGAAAGAAACGGGTCAGTTGCTTGTTGCATGGAAGTAGTTGACACAAATGTTTTTTCCCTCTCTATTTCTTCTTGGTTCTTTCCCGCCACATTGCACTTTTTCTTATGCCTGAGAATCGAATATACTCTAAGCTATATATGCATTGATATTTTTTCTCCTCTCCCTCAAGCATAAAGTAAGATATGGGCAAGAAAACAAGTCTGCATTCTAGCAGAAAACATCACAAGGATATTGATGGGAAAATTTGCACTGGAGGGGAGAAAGCCTTTCACAGAAGTTTCGTTTTTGCTTGCAGATTTTAATTTTTTTTTTTTACAATGAATGGGCCTCTTTCCATACATTATTTTTTCCTTCACAACTATCATCACATAGCTTTCTATTAATTAGTTTTATTGTAACAGACAAATCATATTCTTCACACTTCTGTACAGCAGTCAGCTGTTGCTCTTTGAATAGTTCATTTCATTTCTGATATATAAGAAACATGTATGTCTTTCTTTAAGAGGCAAAATAAATTGATAATTTTCTCTTTCTTGTGTATTATAAACATACAGTTAGAATAATTTTTTCTGTGCTACTGGTGATTTACAGTGCAATGTGAAGCATGTTGAGTCGGAAGGATGCCTAATGGGATTTGCCTTCCAACCCCCGAAATGACTAGACAAGACAACTGTAGTTTGGATTTAAAGGTTGGGCAACTTTATTGATTGTTACCTATTTAACTTTTAACTGAACTAACTTAGGTGTCAGTTGAACTTGGTGTGGAGAAGCCGAGGTAGCATCTTTATACCGCTTACCCCTCGGCTATTCAGTGCATAACACCTGGGTCCGCTGGAAATTATACCCAGGCAACCTCTAAGGGAAATGTCTGGAGAAGTGTCTCTCAAATTATTGAGACCAGACTCTCCCTATTGCTGGGCCATTCAATATCACCTCACCCCTACAGTTAACCTCTAGGCAAGTGTTTGTGTGATGGCCCACATGCTTTAAGGGGTGTCTTAGGTGTACACCAACCTTTGTATTTCTAATATATCTTGCTGGAAAAATATCTACTTGAAAAATCCCTCTTTGGGGTGAAACGGATTGGGCCCTGCAGTTCAACCATTGCGATCGGGTCCTGCGTCTTTTGGCATCCTCCCAGGACACGGACTACAACTCCACCATCACTGCTGCAGGCAGTACCACAGGAATTACTTCCATTATTGATTTGGGGGTGACACAACTTTTCCATCATTTTGTTGGACGACTTGAATTGGACCTATTAGGACTTACCTCTTCATTGATCACTCCGAAGGTACTGTGATCCTAGCGGACTTTGCAATATTGATATTATGGATAATTATATGGACTTTGTTATTGATGTATGCCACTTTCATGACTGTGTTTGGGTACTATATGCCAACTTGTTCAATGTCGAATATAGAAATATGATATAGTCCAGGGCTGTCCAACTGGCGGCCCGGGGGCCGTATACGGCCCCCAGCCCCTTCCCTCCGCCCCCCTAAGCTTTTTTAATAAAAAATAAAAATTGAAAAATAAAAAAAATAAAGAAAATTTAAAAAATACCTACTACCGGGTTCGGAGCAAGTATCACGAGAATATGCAATCCACACGGGATTCCGCTGTCAACGCGAGATCACGCCGCCGTTGACAGCGAAATCCTGTGTGGATTGCGTATTCTCGCGATACTCTTCGGCTACTCTACTACTGGATCGCTGAGGCCCACAGACGCGATTAGGACCTTCTTCGACTCAGTCGGTCATCGCCTCTCTTGTCGTCCGGGTACTCCTGGATCCTGCGCGTTTGGAAAAGGTAGGCGAAGCAGAGGGCTCCTCAGGGGCTCCTCATTCCCTCCCCATCTCCCCTCATGTATTAAATATAAAATAAATATATTTAAAGATGAAATAAGGGGAGATGGGATACATTAAGGGGGGAGGGTAGGATGGAATTAAATATATTTAATATTAAATTAAAATAAGGGGAGGGGAGGATGGAATTAAATATATTTAATATTAAATAAAAATAAGGGGAGGGGAGGATGGAATTAAATATATTTAATATTAAATTAAAATAAGGGGGGAGGGGAGGATGGAATTAAATATATTTAATATTAAATTAAAATAAGGGGAGAGGGGAGGATGGAATTAAATATAGTTAATATTAAATTAAAATAATTTAATATCTTATCCCTGCATTTTATCTCAGTAAAAGATTATATTTGACTGTATGCATGCAGGGGCAGGGAGAGGGTGGGGGCGGGGTGGGGGCGGAGCCAGGGGCGGAGCCGGGGGGGCAGACCCTACGGCCCCCCAGATCATCGATGACCGGAATTCAGGCCCCTGGGCCGGTAGAAGTTGGACAGCCCTGATATAGTCTTTATACTGTTTGCTTGTCCTACTTTGTTGTGGTTGTTGCATTTTCTACAGCTTACTTGTTGTTACTGAAAGTAACTCTTCATTTCATTGCATGTTCTGTTTAAAATATTATTCCGCCTGGTATAAATCTTAAATGATATATAAAGCATGTATCGATTGTATCTCCCTTATTGAAATCAACAATGTTGGCTCATGCTTGTTTTGTTGTTATTAATATTAGTATTAATAGTATTTGCTATCATTGTAATTAGCATTATAAGCTTTTTTATCTATTAACTGTTGTCTATATAACTTTTTATTAACTTATATGAATCTGGTGACCATAACATATGCATGCCTATGTATTGTATTTGTTCATCCAGGAATGTTTCTTTTTTATTATACATATACATATACATATATATACTAGGCATTAGGCATGAGAAAAATGAAACGGAAATTAAAAGGATTCGTAAGAGATTCGTATGTAATGGGACTTTTGAGGTTTTACAGATCGCTGCCGCGATCCCGGAAGTAGACTTCCTTTACGGTCCTTGAGGCCAACAATTTGCATTATGATCGTAAGAAATTCTTAAGTATTAATTAATTAATTATTGTACTACTCACTTCTCCCTGTCTTCTCCCCCTCATTTCCTTCCCGCCTTCATTCAGCTTCTTCTTTTTCCCGCATTTCTATGAGGAACTGGAAGTGACGCTGTTGCTAGGTAGGCTAGGCAATGCATTCTGGAAAGTGTAGTCCTCCAGGCTTCCCCCCCTCCTTCTCTTCCCCGTTGCTCTGCTGCCATGCCCCATTGCAGGGGCCTGCTTCACACACACACACACACGCGCGCGCTTCTCCTCCTCTCTCTCCAGGCTTTCCCCCCCTCCTTCTCTTCCCCGTTGCTCTGCTGCCATGCCCCATCGCAGGGGCCTGCTTCACACACACACACACACACGCACGCTTCTCCTCTCTCTCCAGGCTTTTCCCCCCTCCTTCTCTTCCCCGTTACTCTGCTGCCATGCCCCATCGCAGGGGCCTGCTTCACACACACACACGCGCGCGCGCTTCTCCTCCTCTCTCTCCCTGCGCTCTCTGAGATGCTTCTCTTCCCCGTTGCTCTGCCATGCCCCATCGCAGGGGCCAGCTTCAGCCCTCCAGGTACGTGTTTTGGACTTCAACTCCCACCATTCCTCACAGCCTCAGGCCTCTTCCTTTTCCTCTCAGCCTGGGCAAACTTGGGCCCTCGCTCCCTCAGGATTGGGGTGAGAGAGAGGCAGCGAGGAGTGAGGGGGGGCTCCTCCTCCTTTTCTTTTGCTGCTTCCAAGAATAGAATACCCACTCCCTCCCTCCTTTCCTCCTTCCCTCCCTCCTTCCTATTTGGAGAGTCCCATCTAGAATTCAGTGTGGTTTATTCAAGTTTTGGCCTACAACTCCCAGAAATCCCAGCCAATTTACCAGCTGTTAGGATTTCTGGGAGTTGTAGGCCAAAACCATCTGGAATGCGCATGCTCTGGCATACGAATTACTAACAAATTTCGTTAGTACTTAAGTTACATTTCCGAAATTTTTGGGAAATTTTTTGTAAGTCTTTCTTTTACTAATAACCCCCCCTCCCCCATTTGATATAAGAATCGCCATTTTAGGATTCTAAACCATGCCTACTAGGCATGGTTGCACCAGGGTGGAAAAGTCCCTTACTCCCCAAGTGAATGAATTTAGTATTGCTGCCTAAAACACTGAGATTAGAAATTCATTCTACACATGGAACATAAATGTATATATGTGATTAAGCAACAATTGTATTATTGTGGTACTGCTTTTGCTGGGCTGTACAATATCATTATTGTCTGTTATTGAGGAATAAGAGAAGAAATAGTGTATCTCACCAGCTCAATTAAAGCTTGCAGAAGGTGAGCAACAACCAGTTTCACTCATAGCTGTAGATGTGCTCTTCATCATTACACAGATGATTGGGACACATGTGGCTAAACAACATCAAAATGTGGTTAACATGGCAAAAGTTGTTAATAAGGAAAAACATACAAACTAGGGGCCCTTCCAGACAGTCCATTTATTCCAGGATCTGATCCCATGTATTCTGCTTTAAACTGGATTATATGAATCCACACTGCCAGGTAATCTGGGATAAACATAAAACCTGGGATCAAATCCTGGGATAAAGGGCCTGTCTGGAAGGGCCCTAGGAGAAGTTGCTGCAGTTTTGCCTGAGCCTATTAAGAAAAGAGGCAAGATTTTTGTTTTCTCCTTTCCTTCTTCCTTAATTGTGTACAAATGACTTTGCATTTTGAACTCCGGGTGCTTCTATACCTCACCCAAGAGGAAACCACTTTGTTCCCATGGGAATGTTCACTTTGTCTCAGCTTCCTATGCTCTTGCACTAATCACAAATGGTCATGACAATACACATTAGTGCATTCCTGGGTTCGGATCAATCCGCAATCAGTGATTATTTGTTGTCACTGTTCCAGCCTGGAACTGGCTCCTAGGGCTGTTATGTAGGTTCTCGGCAGTTGAACCAGTTCCTTTAAATCCACTTCCTAACTCAGTTTATATGGCTGTGTAGAACTGCCTTGGTCTGCAGCAATTAAAGTATGATGGGGACAAATGGGGAAAATGTGAGGAGAGAGAAACTGGAACATCTGAAAAAATGAAACATCAATCAAAATTGGTGGAAAATTGGGGCACTTGAAGCATATGTAATATACAAACTACAGCTAGATTGCTACTTGGTCATCAGTCCTTGGTGGATTACAATGTGTTTGTAGAAAAATGTTGCAGTGTCATAACTGAGAAGAAGTAGTAGTAGTACAGAGGAAAACAGTGAAAAAATGTTATGCTCCACCAGGTCCTATTGGGTCATGGCCATGATGTCTTGATTGGCCCTGCAGATGGTGGGGAGACCAATAGCTGTAGCAAGTCATTGAGTTATCTTTGCATGTATCTGCCTCCCTTGTTTTCTTATTCCTTACCATTTCTCCATAGGACAAATGTTTGAGGAGTTGTGACGGTTTTTGTCATTACTGAATCCGAAGTCAATCACTCTCTGTGTTTTTCAAAGAGGATAATACGCTTCTGGGCAACAGCTTTTCTAAATCAACATGGCACATTTAAATCACATAAAACTTTCAGTCTTTTTATATAGAACCTGACACATATCAGGTACAATCTATTGCTTCCAATCAGCGAAACCTTGACACAATAGAGCTCATTATCACCTGTAGCTCATCTTAGAAATAGCAGCAAAAGCAGAAAACTTTCAACTAGTTAGTGATGTGAAGACAAATCATTCATATCTAAAATTATGGAGGACTACAAATTTTCATTTTACTTATTGTCTGAAGCCCAGTTCCACAGGATGTGTCAAGCCTACAGCAACTCTTTTTTCATGGTAATAGGAGTGAATAGGGCTACTGGTCCATCCCACGAAGAGAGCCAGTTCATGATCCCTCAGACCGTTGGGTAGCTGGGCTATAGTTTGAAAAAAAAAGCATGAACAAATTTCTATGCATTGCACTATCTTACTTGTAGTGCAAATACCCATGGAAGAACAATATTTAGTATGGAGAATAATTTAACTAAGTGGATCAGGGTTGCCACTTTTTGATATAAGAAATAAGGGACATCTATGGGATTTTTCACAAAAATAAGGGACACTTCATTAAAAACTTGAAACTCAAATGTTAGGTATAAATAGTTTCATTAACAGAATAAGGTAATGATTGAAACTGACAAAAGAAACTGACTTACACCCTCTTAAGAGTACATGGTATGTTTCTGCATGTTTTGTCATGCAGAAAAAACATTATTAGAACTACCTTATTTTCTCTATCTGTATTTAGTACTTGACTTTGCTGACTTTAAAAGTGCACTGTCTAAACATTAAAATAAAATAAATTTTATAAGACAGTACATCTTCATTATTATTATGTCAATAGTTAATGGTATAGAGTCAGGCCGCTCCAGGTTCAAAGAAAGCATCACCCAGACAGCTGCCGGTAAACACCACTTTTATTGGAGGTCACAAAACACTTGAAGCCAAGAGTGCTCTCCACCACCCGACACCCTATATTTATACCCCCCCCCCCCGACTGATGTCACGTTGTGGACCCCTTGCATCACCCAGCCAGCTGACGTCACCCTGGGGGCCCCTTGCATCATCCTAGGGAGCCTTGGGTCAGTAATGTCCCCTGTTGTCAGCTGTGCCTTGTCCAAGGCCACGGGCATCGGCTTCTACTGTGATAACATGGCGGAGTCTCCAAGGTCAGAGCTCCGGATTGCTTTGGCCTTTGACTCTGACAGTATAGTATAGTATTGGGATACATAGCTAGGCCTATTTTAAGAGTAACTCTCAAGCAACCAGAAACTATCTTTATCCAACTTAATCTAACATTCCCCTTGGGTAATGGTTAATTGAGTCTACTGTGCTTTGAAAAAGTCCTGTATTGCCTCTTCCTTCCAATGGGGATGCAGGCAGGCACACACTCACAAGCGCACGACTGTCAGCCTGCTCTGTGAGTTGGAATCCCCAGGCAGGCATTGCCGTGGAAACCGCAGCACACGCCTTCCTCTGGTCTATTCCGCCCAGTCCTGTCTTGTTAGTCAATAATAAGGGACAGGGCCTGAACAAACGGGACACAAATTTTAGGGCCGAAATAAGGGACGTCCCTTAGAACAAGGGGCATATGGCAACCCTAAAGTGGATAATTCAGAATACCATTAAAATAAATGACTTCTGATCCCAGCATGCCATAGAGTTGTGCCATGGGGGACTAGGAATTCTTGAGAGGTATCTGCTGTAAGCATTTACTACGTTGTTTCGTGAAATTATAACTTCTGGCGGAAAGCATAGCATAGAATCACACTGGCGGATCTAGCAAATGCCTTGACACTACTTTCCCCAGGGCACAAGTACATTTAACTGCGGCTGTGGTTTCCCCAGATATATAAGTCATACTATATTTGTTGTATGCCTTCTCTTGGTAATTTTTTTGCGTGACCCTTTTCTTTGGATGTCTACATTCTATTTCTAAATACTCAACTGATATTTTAAATTATTGCAATGTTAGAAAAGTGGGAACCAAAAATCTGGGTTGTGAAAATTTCATGGAGTTCTTATTTACCCTGATTTTGCTCTCCTTCATAGTTAACACCTCTGACAAAGTATGTAATATAAGATAAACTGCTTATTGTGGTATGTCGTACTATAAGCACTGTGCATTGCAAGGTATATCATTCTGTCCTAAATGACCCTTACAGGAACTTCTCATCAATTCAGTACAATGTTTTATTGTGTCTGACCCTCTTTGCCCTTTTTAATGACTCCCATATATATTTGTAGAGTAGGAGTCATTATAGCAGAATGAGAGGTTCGGACACAATGGAGCATGCACTTAATCAGAAAAGAATGCCACCTCATCAATACAAGTCTTTCCTCCATTCTTTCTAGCCCCCTCCACTTTCTTTCAATGAGGTGTGTGTGTTGGAGGGGTAGGGGAGCATGTAGAGCACTTTCTTATTTCCTTATATGGAAAGGATGTAAACCTTGGCTTATTTCATTCACATACGTTAAAAAAAACCCTGTAACCTTTTCTCTCCATTGGTTAAGATTTTGAATCTTAGTAACTTAGAATGACTTTTTTGCATGCCTGGAACTTTTATATTGCGAATAAATAAATAAATGCTCAAAATGTGTGCTGTCGAAACTGTGGAGAGAAAAGTAACATTTCCCCAAAAAGCAATTTTGTTGGAAAATGCAAAAAATTGTAGGTTGTTACAAAATTATGTTCCCAAGTAATGACAACAACAACAACAACAACAACAACAACAACAACAACTTTATTCTTATACCCTGGCACCATCTCCTCAGAGGGACTTGGGGTGGCTTACATGGAACCCAAGCCCAACATTACAAAATTACAAAGTAAACACAATTAAAAACATATAACAGATATACAACATAATTAAACAATTAAAACGAGAAAAATAAAAACAGCATAAAAACAAATCAACCAACATCAAAAACCAATGGCAGGAAAAAATGGGCATTTTTAGACATTGAGGGGCAGGGCAGGGACTTGTGCAAAAATGCAGACTATAGGGCTAGGACTGGGAATAAAGTGCTGGAAAAAATGTTGCAAAAAACCCCATAAATTAGGGCTGGGCAGATCTGATCGGGAGCTAAACTGAAGTTATTCGAAAGCACATCCAAGTTTTCAAGTCTTTACAGAAGTTGGGCAGTGTGGGAGCTAATCTAATCTCCCTGGGGAGAGAGTTCTAGAGTTGGGAGACCATCACCGAGAAGGCCCTATCTCTCGTCCCAACCAACCATGCTTGTGATGGAGGCAGGAGTGAGAGATGGGCCTCCCCGGCAGATCTTAGCACCCACACTGGTTCATAGAGGGAGAAACAATCACTAAAATAAGCAGGTCTCGACAATTACACAAAACATTATAAATGATGTAATAAGTTATTAATTTTTTATAACCATTCTATAAATGTGCCGTGTGTCATCCACCTGCTGTATGGACAACATCAAGATGATACAGATTTATTGTTGTTAAACTGCAAAACACAAAACATTGGGCATGGTTTCGAACCCAAAAATCGCGATTCTAAAATCAAATGGGGGGATTTTTTTATTAGTAAAAGAAAGACTTACAAAAATTTTTCCAAAAAGTTCTAAAATGTAACTTAATTACTAACGAAATTCGTTAGTAGTTCGTATGCCAGCGCATGCGTATTCCAGACGGTTTTGGCCTACAACTCCCAGAAATCCTAACAGCTGGTAAATTGGCTGGGATTTCTGGGAGTTGTAGGCCAAAACTTGAATAAATCACACTGAATTCTAGATGGGACTCACCAAATAGGAAGGAGGGAGGGAGGGGGGTATTCTATTCTTGGAAGCAGCAAAAAAAAGGAGGAGGAGCCCCCCCCCCTCGCTCCTCGCTGCCTCTCTCTCACCCCGATCCTGAGGGAGCGAGGGCCCAAGTTTGCCCAGGCTGAGAGGAAAAGGAAGAGGCCTGAGGCTGTGAGGAATGGTGGGAGTTGAAGTCCAAAACACCTGGAGGGCTGAAGTTGGCCCCTCATGAAGCCTCTTCAAGGCTTTAGATCCTGGCAGGCAGAAGGGGCAGGGAGAGCCGTCCACTCCTCCTGCCCTGCCAGGATCTAAAGCATCAAAGAGTATTGGGGTGAGAAACCAACCTAATGTATAATAGAATGAATGCTACTGTAAGTGCCTAATATTATAAGTAATCCAACTGGTCATATACCTACATTCCATGCACATGCAATAATACAGCAGTAATAACAATGGGTATAAGAAGAGGTAAAATTCAAACCGAAGTATTCTGACTGTGGTCCCTCCTCAAGCGGTGCAAACTGCAAAAGGCTCTTCTCTCTGAGGCCGGGAAAAGGGCAAAACCCCGGGCACAGCGTTTGCTGCCTGGGTGCACACACATACATATTCTTGGGGGATTTGCTGCAGAATCCCGGCTCATAGAGAAGATTCTGCAGCAAATCCCCCCCAAAGAATATGTATGTGTGTGCACCCAGGCAGCAAACGCTGTGCCCGGGTTTTGCCTTTCCCGGATTCACAGAGAAGAGCCTTTTGCAGTTTGCACCGCTTGAGGAGGGACCACAGTCAGAATACTTCGGTTTGAATTTTACTTCTTATACCCATTGTTATTACTGCTGTATTATTGCATGTGCATGGAATGTAGGTATATGACCAGTTGGATTACTTATAATTTTAGGCACTTACAGTAGCATTCATTCTATTATACATTAGGTTGGTTTCTCACCCCAATACTCTTTGATGCTTTAGATCCTGGCAGGCAGGAGAGGCAGGGAAGCCTGGAAAAATGTAAACAGAGAGGTTTACTCAGAAGTAAATCCACAAGGAGGGCACTTCATCCAAAGTGCCCTCCTTTGCAGATTTACTTGAGTAAACCTCTCTGTTTACATTTTTTCCAGGCTTCCAGCCGAAAGAAGGAGCGAGTTTAGGGCTTGCCTTGCCATAATACTTATTGGCAAGGGAAGCGGGAGGGTGGTGAGAGAGAAGGAGGGTGCCCCCCCCCCTTACGACCTAATAACGATACTTAAGAAAATCCTGGCCCCGAAGTTCTATAAAGAAAGTCCACTTCCTGGTTGGCGTTCCAGGTGCGGAAATACTCAAAAGTAGCATTTTTTACGAATTTCTTACGAATCATTTCATTTTCATAACTTTTTTCTCATGCCTACAAAACGTCTTATGTTGTGGAGTTGCCATCTTGTAAATGACTAAAACTAGGTAGGGGCTATGTGAAGCATGTGAAGCATGTATGAGTATTTTTAATTAAGCCTACAGCTCCCAATTAGGGAGGTAGAAGATGCAGGAAGTGACAATTAATTGGCTTAATTGGTTTAGGACAAAATGCTGGAAGCTGGCAAAGCCATTCCTCCTCCTTTCTCGGGGGTAAGGCTGTTAAATTCTAAAAATTATTCTAAAAGTTTACAGACTTTCCCCCTAAATTTGAAGCTTTAAAAAAGTGATGTGTCTTGCAATTAATGGAGTCCTTAATTTGATATGATTGATGTGGTAGCTATGATATCATATTCTTGTTTCAGCTTTACTAGTGGGTGGGTGCTGTACATGTACGTGAGAACCAATGTGGTGTAGTTATTAGGGCACACCTACACAACCCTGAAAGGGGGTAAGAAATAAGCTCTATGGCAGCTACATGATGCCTGGAGATTATTTGAGTTAATGTAGGTTTGAACTGGGTGAGCAAAATTTGTGGGTTGCTCTGGTTTCCCCAAAACTCAGGAGCAAATCCAGAATCTGAACCCATGTAAGCACTAGTAGTTGGGCTGATTCTGACATGAAACCAGTCTCAGTTGTTTACATGGTCATCTCATTAGTCCAAGTACACAGGATCTCATCATAGCAGCAGCCACGAGTCACAATTCAAATCCATTGCTCCATGTCCTAGTCTCCAGAGTAGCAGGAAAGATGCTACCCACTTTCTCAATGTGACATTCTTTCAAATATTTAAACATGGCTGTCACATCCCATCTCAGCCTTCTTTTCTTTAAGCTGGACATACTCAGCTCTCTAAGCCCTTCCTCATAGGGCTTGGTTTCTAAATCTCAGATCATTTGGTCACCATTCTCTGGACATGTTCAAGCTTGTCAAGATTTATCTACCCTCTTTTGATAAATCTTGCCAAGAAAAACCTGACATAGGTTTGCCATAAATCAGAGTCACTTTGAAGGCAAATAATAACAAGATATACAGTGTAAAAAGAAGTGCTTTTTCAAGGCTGTTGAGTGAGTGTAAGGGAAAAATGGCATTATGTAAAATGTCTATCAAAAATGTCTTTTAAAATGCTTCCTTTTTTGTTGAAGCATTTTTGTCATTCTCTTCAGTCCAAACATTTCAAGGGTGATTTAGAGAAATCTACAATTTCCCTGCCTAAGAGGAATGCAATGCCAGACCTCATGGAATCCTAGAATCCTAGAGTTGGAAGAGACCACAAGGGCCATCCAGGAAAATTCTGCATAGAAAATATAGCTTACATATCTACATGCACACATATATAAGATGCATTCTTTTGGCGCACGTGTGTAAAATTTTCACATATCACCAATTTGCAGAAAGATTTTCCAACTTATCAATCTTTTAAATCAGGGTGTTAGAGACATGCTTCACTCTTAGTGGGCCCCAAAACTAGAGTGCTCGAGTGGCTGAGTACCCTCAATGACATGACAAAACTGAATAATCAAAACTCCTGTGCATCTAATTGTTAGTTAGAAGTTCACTAAGAGATATTAAGGCAGTGATTGAGACCTCTCAGAAACAATAAAACCTGCCTGCAATCCATTTTATAATACTTACATGGTAGTATGCTATTTAGAGGGCCCGTCCAAGAGTCTTCATATTTAAGGATATTTCAATGCTAATGGATGAGAAATGTAATATTTTCCCTTGACAATTACCTTTCAGGTGAAAAAATTATTAACAACCTGCCTGCCAATGTTATTATTCCACTTGGACTTTGGTGTTTGATATTGTCCTTTTTAATTGTTTGATTTAAAACTATACTTATTAGAACATTACAAAATATTTAAACAGCATTTTAATGTGTTTAAAATAATTTCTCTACCATTTTATATTATTTTACTTGTGCATTTCCTTAAGAGGAAGGAAGGATGGATGGATGGATGGATGGATATATATATATATAAAACGCACACACACACACTTCAAAATTAGTAAGTAAGTAAGTAAATAAATATTTTAAAGGCTAACTTGTATCCTAGTCTGGGAGAAAAAGTGACATGCAATCAATAAATAAGTGTTGAGCCCTTCCCACCATTGTGGTTGTCTCCAATACTGCTAAAATTGAGCTGCAATTGCTGCAAGAAAGGAGCATCTTTCCTAAAGTTATATAACTGAAGAGAAGAGAGAAATCTTTTGTTGATTCTCTGCCTACAGATCAGGAAAGATCTTGAAAAACAGGATCTCCATAGGACCCAAGGCCAACCCACCCTGACTTCAGGCAAACTGTCAAGTACAAGGATACTCTTACTGTGTACAACTTTCAGAATCTCAGGTCTTCTATGGCAATGCTGGACTCCTGCAGTTTATACTGCTTGAGGGATTATGGGATATGTGGTCCAACACCTATTAAGCCAAACTTCATTGTGCAAGCAGAAGTCACATATTTCAAAGGCAGAATGTCACACCTTCCAAAAGCAGATTGCCACATCCAGAGCTCTTGCTCTCATATTAGTACATCAGTACCTTTGCTGCACTTCTAGTATTCAATAGGATCATAGTTCTTTATAATTATTAAATTCTGCATGGCTTTTAAAAATGCCTAGAAGGCCTGCCTGTGAATTTATACTCAAGTGGTTTCACTAATTTCCCAAGGTTTGCTCTTTGGACTGAGCACCATGTTGTTTGGCAAGGCCTTGGCAGCAATGTATAAATGAGCCCCATTCTGTGTCCTGTGGGGTCCTATTTATTTCCATGCTGTTTGGGTTCATACAGCTCCTTGCTGCAGGCTCAGTTTCATAATCTAGTCACAGTCGAAGAGCAGGAGCTCTCAGATTTGTATTTGCTTTTTAGCGTGATGCTTACAGTTGTGATGAGCAAACTGTATTTAACTAGTCATTTATGAGGCTGGATTGCATAGCTTTGAAAAGATAGCTGGATGTGCTTTTTCTTCCCTTCAATCTCCCCCTTCCCTCTTTAGTGCTAATGCTGTGATTGTGCCTTTGCAAATAGCAGCATTAGGCATATATCTGCATAAAACACACATGGGGGCTAGTGTTTTCAGATTGCCTCATGCATACCTGAAATGGTACTTTCCTTTCCAATGGGCTTTTCACACATTCATTATGGCTTGATCATGCAATTTGCTGATACTGAAGGAAAAGCTGTGGTACATAGCATAGTGAGAGGCCAAGAAGAATAGTTAGGTTTATTCCTCTGTTTCCCCTTTGTCTGTTTCCCCTTTAGAAGGTGTGCATGTTGACCAGGAAAAAATGATTGCATCTCAGGAGCTCAGTGTAAACAAGAATCTCTTAAAACTTGGTTTCATCTCAGGTCACAAAGAAAGAGTGCATAATGACTGAGTTGAATGTGTTTGAAAAGGAAGAAAAGGAATTGTTCTTCACCAGCTGAATTTCTTAAGAGTGCAATAATAACTATAATTAAACAGAAAATGGGTGGGATGGGAGAGAGTGAGGAGACATTTCAAGCTGGTGCAATTTTGTGCAAAATGCACAGCAATTATCTTTCTATTCTTAGCCCAATTGGATAGAAAACTGTTCCTTCTTCTTTCTCTCTCTCCCCCTCCCAAACTCTCCTCCTCCTCTTTTTTCTCCTCTAATTTTCCTTCTCCCTCGTCCCTCCATTGCTCTCACTCACACAGGTTGCAGTTTCCCTCTTCATTGCAATTTCTGTTCATGGCAAAAACTGACTGAATATCAGCTGCCTTGGAAGGGTTGTTATTAATTGCACCGAACATTGTTACTCAGAGCACAGAATGGCATGGCTGACAAATCCGGCTTGGGAATGATGTTAGTAATTTTCTTGTGGCAGTGGTGATTATGGCAAGGAACATTATGCAGCTCATTTAAGAAGATTCTTATTGTTTAAAATTTGGTTCCTTTTTTGAGCAGTGCAGAAAAAGAGGGGAAAGGGATTCTAATTTTTTTGATTGCAGCTGAATAATGAAATGCTAATAGACTTCCCCCCTCCAATTTGGGCCTTAAATTCTCTTAAATTTGACATTCTCATTTCTGCAGAGGTGATCTTTTAGGATGCCTTGCCTTTTGGGAAAGGCTTAAAAGATCAAAATGAAGAGTTTTCTTTATTTAATACCAAGCCTTTATAGATCGGTTTATTACCAAACAAAACCAAAGTGATGTTTCATAGTTTCTGTTATTTCTAATAGTACTACACTGAGACTCTTTCGGAAGGAGACACAGCTCACTTGTACATATTTAGCATGCAGAAGCTTCCAGTATGTACCCCAGCCACTCTAGTTAAAAAGTTCCCAGCTAATAGGGCTGTGAAAAATTTCTCTCAAGCGTCTGGAAAACTACTGCAAGAGTGGTGAGTTAGATGGATCCACTGCACAGTTCAAGAAAGCTCATTATGCTATGTTTTGATTTGATACTCTGACAGTAACAGAGAGGAATAAACTAAGACACAAATGATTCTAGCTTTTACTATCATGTTGAACTCTGGAAGTTTTGAATTGTAGTTCCAGCCAGCTTGTCCAACAGTCAGAATTGATGAAAATTCCATATCTTAATCTGGAGGGAACACTATTAGACAAGGCTGTCCTGAGTTGTGATCTAAGAAAATTAAGTGAAATTAATGGTTAAGAACACTACTAAAACACTTCCTTTAAAGTGACTTGGCTTATTTAGAATCTCTTGAAGATCTCTTCTATATAAAGTCAACACAACCTGGAGCCAACTAAACAGCATATATTGATTGATTGATTGATTGATTTTATTATTTATGAGTCGCCCTCCACGTCAGTGCTCCGGGCGACTTACACATAAAACACATAAAAAGAGTTCAATAGTTAAAAGCTAAAAGAATAGGAAAATTAATTAAAATAGTTCCAGTAACTCAGGCTAAGTCTGGAGGGTGTCCTTAGCCGTAAGCCTTCGGAAGAGCCAGGTCTTCAATGCGGTCAGGAACTGGGGCATGTCCCGGATAGCTCTCTGATCCGCCGGCATCAAGTTCCAAAGAACAGGGGCTGCGATGGAAAAGGCTCTCCGTCTCGTGGTGTCGAGGCGGGCCTCACTCACACCTGGGATGTGGAGAAGGTCCCTGTTTCCTGAACGCGGCGACCTTAAATGAGCTGGTTCGGACAAGCGGTCTTTTAAATAAGCTGGGCCGGCGCCATGGAGGGCCTTAAAGGTAAGCGACAAGATCTTGTGGATGGCTCTGAGCTCGACTGGCAGCCAGTGCAGGCGCTGTAGAGATGGCGCGATATGGCATCTCAGTGGTGTCCCGGTGAGGAGTCTGGCAGCTGCATTCTGCACTAGCTGGATTTTACGAGTGGTTGACTGCGGCAACCCCACGTACAAGGCATTACAGTAGTCCAGCCGTGATGTCACTGTGGCATGGACCACCGTAGCCAGCGCATCTGATGGAAGGTAAGGTGCCAGTTGACGTGCCTGGCGTAGGTGGAAGAAAGCTCCCTTACTTGTCGCAGCAACCTGGGCCTCCAGTGAGAGTCTCGAGTCTAGTATCACACCATGGCCAAAAACAAAAAACAAAAACAAAAAACCCAGAGTTTGCTGTATTTAAAGATGTAGCACATAGTTCAGTATTTAGGAATGGTATTACAATCTGAAAATAACAAGAATTTCCAATAGTAGATTAAGTGTTTTACATAACATTTGACCAGGCGGTGTATATCTGCTCATCTGAGAATACTGGTTCACACTTATAATAATACTTTAGGAAACTGAAATGTGGATTGGATATTCATGTGATGATAAAATTGGATCTATTCTGAATTATGATTGAATAATTTACAAGCATATTCTATATTCACAACATACTTTTCATGGGAAAGCATTAAAATGTTTAGGCTCTAAATCCTTTGCTCAACTTGTCCAAGAATTGTCCAGAACACCTATGAGTGCACCACAGCACTGAAAATATATGGGACATACTACTGCTAATAATAATATTAATAATTTTATTTCTTGCCCAACTCTCCTTGTGTCTCAAGGAGGGTTACAGAATAATTAAAACACATAAAATTGTAAAAATATGACAATACACATATTAAAATGTATCTTTATAAATACATATATTTATTTTATTCGTTTATTTAAATTTGTTTTATATTCCACCCCCTCTCTCTTGTAGAGAGACTCAGAGTAGCTAACAATCGGCAACAATTTGATGCCATTCCTTCCTTCCTTTTTTCCTTGCTTCCTTCTGAATCACAAGAAATCCACTGATGGGTGTTGCTAGAATCTGTTATCATCACTAGAGTAGCCTTTGGTGTCTTACATTCCATCCTTTTTTCTGCAATTGTAATGATGACTAGAGACCCATACATCATAAATTGTTCTAGCAAAGATATACATTGGTCTAACAAAGATATAAACAGAGCCCTTGGTGGTGTAGTGGGTTAAACTGCTGAGCTGCTAAACTTGTTGACTGAAAGGTTGCAGGTTTGAATCCGGGGAGTGGCGTGAGCTTCCATTGTCAGCCCCACCTTCTGCCATCCTAGCAATTTGAAAACATGCAAATGTGAGTAGATTAATAGGTACTGCTTTGGCGGGACGGTCACGGCACTTCATGCAGTCATGCTGACCACATGGCCTTGGAGGTGTTTACAGACAATGCCGGCTCTGCGACTTAGAAGTGGAGATGAGCACCAACTTTCAGAGTCAGACACAACTGGACTTAATGTTAGGGGAAAACTTTACCTTTAGCTAAAGATATAAAAGTTAAATTTGAATACTCAAGGAAAACAAATGTGAAAGGAGCTGATGAGCAGAATCTTTCTCTAATCCCTTTCTCTATTTCCCCTGTGTTTTTGCATATACTAGAGTTCTACTGCTATTTTTTGAAGTCAAGAATCACTTTGTTTCCTGTTACACCTCCAAGATGGCTGGTGAGACACATGAGCAAGGAGGAACATTGCAGAGTGTTTCAATACCTGACTCACAATGATGACATCACCCTCAAAGTTCTCAAAGCACAGATGATACCTGTATTGTGCACTGACTTTTAGCAACTATCTGTCACATTCAGCAGTCTTTCTGCTGCCCACTGCATGGCCAGGCTGAGCACCACAATGAAGAGCAAAAACAAACAGGTTGGTTGAGGTGGAAAACCAAATAAGAATAACCTCTGTATTTGTCTAACATTGGCAGTAATGGCAATTTTCTTCATTCTGTACTCATTCCAGCCTCCCTCCCTCTCTTGCTCTCTCTCCCCCCCCCCTCTCTCCATGAAGCCAAACATACCAGAAATTTAAAACACACACACACAAAATCAACTAACCCAAAATTCCTCAAAGCAAACAACAACAAAGCAGATAGCAATCTCCAAAAGTGGACAGGAGCACAAGGCATAGAGGCTGCTCCTTGAAGCCCTAAAGCTTTGTACTTTCACTCTAGTGCTCCCTCTGGCACTAGCTCTTAACTCAAAATGCTGCACGTATGGCAAAGTGAAACCTGGGCTGGGTGACGGCTCTTAACTAAAAATGCTCTTAAGTCGGGATGCTCTTAAGTCGAGGTTCCACTGTATTTTGTGGTTTATAGCTTTTATATGCATTTTGCTGTATAGATAATCCTTTGTGAGAATATGTTCAAAGGGAAATGTCTTTGAAACGTACAAAGAAAACTGTAAATAGTATTGTTTCCCCTCTCTTCCAAGCTCAAATCTTTCATGTCTAATAAGCAGATGTCCACTTTAAAAAAAAACATCATGTGCTGTCTTTTGTTAATTAGTTGCTACTACATTGAATTTTGTACGGCCTTGTTAGGCATATCACATCATATCTAGGCATACCATGCTGCATAAAGACTTTTCTTTGATACTTCCTCATGTTTCATGCTGTGGTGGTCCTTTTGTGTTTTCTCAAACAGCACTAAATCTAGATAACACAAAACCATTATTGGGGTAGTCTATTTTGACATAGTTAAACTTTCACTGACTTTTTTTGCCATTTTTCTTCACAGGTTCACTAATACAAGGATCAAGGTGCTTTACAAATTAGCTTATCTGTCAATCCTTCTCTCAGGCTGCTAGCTCTCTGGATCGTGTAGAATCTTGGTTAATGCTTGCTGTCTATCATGTGTGAGGATATTTCCTACTGATAAGCTTGAGCCAACACAAATGTATATGTTATTCTCCCAGTCCTACCTGTCACTCTTCTTGAGTCAATCTGGACCTTTGGCAGTTTTAAATTACCTGTGATGGAAGGGAACTATTTTGAAGGCCAAATGTCTATGATTGTAGTGTGAAATGTGGTAAAGCCATTTATTTGGCTATCAGATAAGGCTGGTAGTACTGCTTTGTATCAGCTATAGTCAAGAAAGCCAAAAGATTTCCTAAGTATTATACAAATAAGTGATCAAGGTAGCTCATAGAAGTATTATTTTCACATGTCACAATATAAAAATGCAATTGTATCCAATTGAAGTATATAGAATCTGTGTTTTCCATTATATAAAATTATTAATGAACCAAACAAAAATAAACATTGTATTATCTCAATTAATTTGGTATTCTGTGAAATTTATAGAAAAGAGTACATCAACAAGCACTTAATATATTAAATGCTTGTGACCTAAGTCTTAGTGAAGATCCATATTTTACATTTTCATTTCCTGACTTTGACTCATGCCAACTGATTAATACTTTCAGCATTGCTTTGCAAATTATGTGGCTGCATTTAAAATTTTACTATAATTGTTTTTCGCGCTACCATTGCATTGTTTTGTTGATGAAAGAATATAAGATGAGAATCTTTGGGAGGCCATTGAGATGTGTAAATTGAATTCTACGATGATGTGTTAAATGAAGTGATAGCTCATTTATAATTAAACTCTGTTCAGTGTTGAACAGTTTTAATAATACAAACTTATCATTTAAGTAGAATGATTTTGAGGTACAATGCTATAATGCTTACATTTATATTTCTGATTAAAAACATCAGAATTGTTTCTGCTAGATATGCACTGCTATTTTATATGTCATTAGAAATAAATAATTTGGGTTGCAGAATAACGAATTCTTGAAGTGTTGATAACCTTGTATGCCGTTCTGAATTTCTTGAAAGAATAAAAAACAAAATGTAATCAAATTCTTCATTTGTGCACAAAAATAAGATTTGAAACTAATATTTGAAAAGCAATATTTTCAAATATAGATATCATACCAAAATGAAACCTAAAGACTTTAACAAAAAGTGTATTTATTTATTAATTATTATGTTTATTTATTTCCCGCTTTTTCTCTTCATACGGAGACTCAAAGCAGCTCACAATTGAAAGCATTACAATACAACTTAAAATATAATAATATACAAATATTAAAACAGTATTAAACATAATTAATATTGAAAACAATTCCCTGCCCCTGACATGATCTTTAAAACCTTAAAAAAAATCTGTTTGAAGTCGAGGGGCAGTTACCAAGAAGGAAGGCCTGCTCTCGTTTCCACCAATCGAGCTTGAGATAAGGATGGGACTGAGAGAAGGGCCTCTCCCGAAGATCTCAGGGCCCGGGCAGATTCATACAAGGGGATGTCATTTAGCACAATGTAAAATGATCAGTTTATCACAACTTGAAATGTTGGTAGGTGCTTGAGTATTCCTAGATGTCCTCATGTGGAACTCCCACCATCACCAGCAAACAATGATTAAGGGAAAACAAACTTGGCAAAGAGTATAAAGTTCAACAAATTCCACATTTGCCTTGCAGACAATTTATGGTCCAGATATAGAAGAGGAAGCACAGGGATCGGCTACTCTTGATCTCATCCTAGCAAATGTGGAGGACCGGATCAATGCAATCGATGTTGGATCCTTACGGGCAAGTGATCATGCGCTCCTGCAGTTTGCGATACAAAGGAAGGCCAAAATTAAGACAAGTCAAACCTGCATTCTAGGCTTTAGGAGGGCTGAATTCCAAAAAATGAAGGAAATACTGAGCGGCATTCTGTGGATGCCAATACTAAATGTCAAGGGAGTTAAGGATGAATGGGAGTTTTTCAAGAGTGAAATGCTCAAGGTGCAATTGCAAACATTGCCAACAAAGAGAAAAAACAAGACAAGTGCAAAGAAGCCAGAATGGATGTCCAGAGAACTTCTAACTGGGCTAAGACTCAAAAGAGAAATGCACAAGAAGTGGAAATGTGAAGAAATCACCAAAGAAGAATTCAGATGAATAACCAACTCCTATAGAGAAAAGGTTCACAAGGCTAAAATGCAAAATGAGCTCAGGGTTGACAGGGACATTAAAAACAATAAATTTGGCTTCTTTGCTGAAGTCAGTAGAAAAAGGAAGAACAAGGAGGTGATAGGGCCTCTGTGAGGAGAAAATGGGGAAATGCTGACAGAGGATAAGGAAAATGCAGAAATACTTAATGCCTTTTTGTCTCAGTCCTCTCACAAAAAGAAAACCATCTTCAACCTAAGCAACATGCAATGGATGAAGGATTAGGGGAAATCTAATCCCAAATAGAGAAACAAGTTGACCAGGAATACCTGGCCACTCTAAATTCAAGTCAATGCTCTTTTTATGGATGGAACACTGTTTGTAACTTAAATGAATGTGTATGATGTGTTAATGTTAATTGTATTTTAATGTATTTTAATGCTGAATGTTTTGGGGGGTTTTATATTGTATTTTACTGTGTTTGTTAGGCCGTTCTGAGTCCCCTCTCAGGGGTTGAGAAGAGCGGGGTAAAAATGCTGGAAATAATAAATAAATAAGTCCCCAGTGCCAGATCAACTACATCCAAGGAACGAACGGAAGTTACTTTGGAACCACTGGCAATCATTTTTGAGAGTTCATGGACAATGGGAGAAATCCCAGCAGATATGTGGAGGACGAATTCAAAATGATCTTAACATTTGGAGGTGCCTGGCATAAAGACCTACAGGCTATCTAGTACGCGGCAGAGGGCGTTTGCAGTGGCCGCGGCGACTCTATGGAACTCCCTGCCTGAGGAGACGCGAGCCCTACGGTACTTGATGCCATTTCGCTTCCCTGCTCTCGATCTGCACACTGCGGTCTGAAACCTCTGGACCCCGATCCTCCTCCTTGAGGGAAGAGGATACCTGGGGTCTCAGAAGGACCTGCTGGCTTAGCGTCACTCACCCCTTCAATCCAGGGTGAGAGGGGGACTCTTGGAGTCCGCCAGATCGACAAGTAAGGATGGCTTGCTTGGGAGCCCTAGCAAGTCGTGCCTTCCTCCATGATCACCCACCGGAAGTCATGCTACCCCTTTATTCTGACTTCATCAGACCACACTTAGAATACTGTGTCCAATTCTGGCACCACAATTGAAGGGAGATGTTGACAAGCTGGATGTGTCCAGAGAAAGGTAACTAAAATGATCAAGGGTCTGGAGAACAAGCCCTATAAGGTGCGACTTAAAGAGCTGGGGATGTTTAGCCCGCAGAAGAGAAGGCTGAGGGGAGACATGATGACCATGTATAAATATGTTAGGGAAGTCATAGGGAGGAGGAAGTAAGCTTGTTTTTTGCTGCCCTAGAAACTAGGACATGGAACAATGGCTTCAAATTACAGGAAAGGGGAGTCCACCTGAACATTAGGAAGAACTGTGAGAGCTGTTCAGCAGTGGAACTTTCTGCCCCGGAGTGTGGTGGAGGCTGGAGGCTTTTAAACTGATGCTTGATGGCCATTTGTCAGTGGTGCTTTGAATGTGATTTTCCTGCTTCTTGGCAGGGGGTTGAACTGGATGGCCCATAAGGTGTCTTCCAACTCTATGATTCTATGATTCTATAATTATAAGGTAGAATTTTCCTCTCCCCAAACAATGTGAAAAACAATTATTTTGTTTCACCAGACACTCTTCATAAATATGTTACAAATCAAATAATTAAAGAATAATATGATCTACCAGCTGCGGTACCCTCTAAGAACAGTGCAATTGCCCCTCTGGCTATCTGATTACTTTTACAATAGGGTATGGTCCTTGCCTGTAAACTCTTAAAGGCAGCAGCCATGGAAATGTTGATTATTACAAGAGAGACTTGATTCTCCAAAATCAGAATCAACAACTGTAAAAAGATAATAAAGTTTTTTTTAGCTGCGTGCACAGAAAGGGATAATTGGGGAAGGGAAGGAAAGTGGGAAAAGAGAGGGAATTACTTTATTTGCAAAAAGAGACAAAAAATAAGGAGGCAGACAGAAAGCCTTGATTAAACTACTCCATCACCCTATCTAGCTTTCACAAAGAGTTAAAAACTTCGATGTTCCACTGGGCTTTTGACTAGATGATTCCCCAGAAATGCTGGCTCCCACCTAAGACCCAAAATTCAATCCCTGCACTTTACTACTGTCCCCTGCCCAGCGTCATAATGTTCCACCTCATATACAGAATATAAATACTGTAAATAAATAATAAATAAATATTGCCCTTATCCCCAATTTTGTCACTTGGCACTTGTACTTTAACTATCAGCCCTGCTATTTCAGGTACTGGTTGTCTGTTTGATGGTTGTTTTTATACTGTGTTATGCTGTTGTTTTGTTTTATTTTTTGTTGTTGTTTTATGAATCTTAATCTGTTATATTTTAACTATTTTTGCTTGGCTTGTCCCATGTAAGCCACTCCGAGTGCCTTTGGGGAGATGGAGGTGAGGTACAAAAATAAAGTTGTTGTTGTTGTTATTGTTATTATTATTATTAAACTAGAGCAGCAATTTATTAAATCCAATGAAAAGGTATTTAGTTCTGAGCTATACAACAGGAAATTTCATGCTGATTTGAAACTTGACACTGTCTAGTCAGATTATGTTGTCATTTGAAGCAGAAAATTATGCATGCAATGTATTCTCCTCTGTGGCAGTAAAGAAATTATAATAGTTGTTTAACTAAAAATATTTTGTTGCCCATTCATGACAGCCTAAATCGGCTGCCTTGAGATGGATGCCTCACTGTACTTAATGTTTGAACTGGATGGCCATTGAGTAGAGCTGATGCATAATGCCATAGGTATCACTGGTCAACACAGGGCCGTAGCCAGGATTTTGATTCGGGGGGCTGAGTTTGGGGGGGCTGAGACTGGGTGGAAGAGGGTCTACCCTAGCAAACCTTTTGTAGTGTTATCCCAATAACCCCATTAATGTGGGATATAATGAGCATGGTGATCAGATCATGATATGAATAAACATAACAGTTTAAATAATGTACCAGTAAGGCCTTTTCGCGGACCACCCTGAGAATTTCGGGCGGGGGGCTAGCCCCTTAGACCCCCCTGGCTACATGCCTGGGTCAACACATTTTTGGAAATGTTTTGTTTCTCCACAATGTTGGGTGAACCAAGTAGATTCTAACACACTGAACACTACTGGCATGAGTTTTTTTGTTAGTTGTCATAAGTTAAATTTGTACTTACAACATTAAAAATCAAGACTTACCCAATACTTTCTTGTTAACATTTTATAAATCTCGGAAGCCTCCCAAAGTCAGTCTCATTTTCAGTGCAAGGAAGCATAGCAAAGCTAAAAAGCCTTTCCTTTCCTTTGCAAATTAATCACCTGTCACCATTAGGAGAGGGAAGCAGCAGGGAAAAAGCAGAGTTTGCTGGGAAAGAGACTGAGAAAGCACTGAATTCTGGGAAATGTAGTTTGGGAGGAGCCCTATACCAGAGAATTCAAAAGGCCCTGCCCTAAACTACATTTTAAACATTCAAACTGGCATTTGAATTATGGTAGTCTGCCTGGGCTTGGATGGAGTGACCATGTAAGTTGCTATAAACATCCTATGCCCAGGGGATGCGGATTGCCTTCCTCTGAGGAAGAGGGTCCCAAAGACTTCACAGAACCAAGCTTCATGAAAAAAGTAACTGGGTTTATTTAACAAGACACAAAGCTGCAAGTGTCTGGCTCCAAAAACCTTTACAAAGTTCATGGGCTCAAAGAATCCAAACTGTCTTATTTTGTCGTCTTCTTCAGTCTGTGAGGGGTGGATGGTGAACGCCTCTCCTTCTCTCTCTCTGGTCAGCCGCCACGGATGGTGGACAGACCCCAGCCGCTGAACTCCTTTAAATTGAAGGGCGAGTCCTTCCTATGATGAGTCCAGGGCTGGTTGAAGGCAGTATTTGATCATTAAAAGAAGGTGACAGGCCGGAGCTGGCAGCTCCATGGCTCAGTCACACGTCCCTGGTAGTCACTGAGGTAAACTCAGAGAGGTTTCCCCCTTTTATAATCTTTAGAATTGGAGGGAAATCCTGAGACCCTGATTGGCTGGGACTCTGAGGTGACTTTTTGGAGGGAAAATACTGGGTGATGATTGGAGGATGGAAACAGAGAGAATGAGCCCCTCCCAACCAGGGAAAACAACAACCCAGCCCCAAAAACTGCAAATAGGCCTTTACAACAAATTGAGGTGTGAGAACGCTTCAATTCTCTGTAAAGATCACGCTCAGGCAGGGCTCGATCCAACCAGATTTATTGCAGGTATAACACCTATAAAGCCAAAGCAGTGACCCTTCACCCAAACACACCTTATATACCCCGACCCCTCCTTCCCTTCCCTTGCAACATCCTGGGAAGGTTGCATCATGTCCTGCTGACTCAGCAATCCCACTGTCCAAGGGATATGACCTCATCCCCCCTCTGAGTCAGCATATTCCCATTCAGTGTCCAATGTCCAGAGGAGGTTGCATCACTTCCGATCTGATCCAGCACTTTCCCCCAGAGGATTGCATCATCCTGGGATTTCCCAATGTCCAGTGTCAAAGCAGGTCAAGGCAGACTGGGACTCTGAGCCTCTTCTAGGCTAAGAGTTCCCAGCTCTGACAGAATGGCCTCCCTCCACTGGCCCCTCCCCTGCGGGAATAAAACAGCATTCAATCTATAGGCGGGAGGGGACCAACGTACCGCTTTAACAAACTACAATGAAAGGTAGGGTGAATCTTGTTCATCCCTTTGGGTAAAACCAGCCTGTATGACACCTTATTCACTACCTGGCTTATACGAAATGGGCCAATATATTTCAGACTTAACTTCCGGGAGGGCAATCTCAACTTGATGTTCTGAGTGGACAGCCAGACCAGGTCCCCTTCTTGGTACTCTTCTCCTTCCTGTCTCCGTCTGTCCCCATATTTTTTATAGGAGCCCTGGGCTTTTCTTAAAGCTTCGGTGACTTCTCTCCATTCTTCCTGAGCACGCACCGCCCAGTCCTCCCCCCCCTCCTCGGTAATGCCGAACAGCTGGGGCATAGGAGCTACTTCCTGCCATTAGACTATAGCAAAGGGAGACTTCCCGGTCGATGAACGTACGGATCCATTATACGCCATTTCGGCATATGGCAATAGGTCCGCCCAATTGTTCTGTTCCCTATTGCTAAAGATCCGTACATAACTTCCCAAAGACTTCTGCGTTCTTTCCACGCCCCCATTGCAGCAAGGATGATAAGCTGTCGTAAGCCGTCTCTCCGCCCCCCAAACAGTCTAAAAACGTCTCCCAGAACCGTGCAGTGAACTGAACACCCCGATCACTAAGAACTTGTTCTGGACAACCATGCAGCCTATATATATGACGAATATATAGCTCAGCCAACTTCTCGGCGGAACAAAGTGAGCCTGTTTGGAGAACAGATCTAACACCGTCCAAATATACTTATATCCCCGACTAGACGGCAGCTCCCCCACAAAGTCTGTGCTCACATGGCTCCATGGTCGAACCGGCGTAGCCACCACTTGTATTAATCCCTGCGGCTTAGCCGTAGGAGCCTTTCCCCTAGCACACGCCTCACAACTACGGACATACTCCTGCACTTCCGCTCGTATTCCAGGCCACCAATAACGCCTCGTCACCGCTAGGAGGGTCTTAGTAAATCCCCAATGACCAGCAGTCTTATGGTCATGGCCTAATTCCAACACCTTCCCCCTTAACCCACGAGGAATATATACCTTAGTCCCTACAAACCACACACCATTCAACCACCGGCACTCTTTTTCATGACTTCCTAACCAATCGTCCTCTTTGTAATGGCCTTGCAACTCGGAATACCATTCTTCAACCTCTACCTTCTCCTCTTTCTTAAGCTCCTTAACCTGAGACCGGGTCTGCACCCCCAGACCCCACTGTTTCTTAGTAAACACACTCTCCAACTCCGCAGGAGGATTGGGGCTCCCTAAGGGATATCGAGACAGGGCATCCGCCACAACATTCTCTTTACCCTTAATATGCTGCAACGAGAAATTAAATCGGGCAAAGTACTGAGCCCATCTCACTAACTTTGGGGACAACTTCTGAGGGGCTTTCAAGTATTGCAAGTTCCGGTGATCCGTCAACACCACAAATGGGTGGACTGCCCCCTCCAAGAAATGTCGCCAGGTCTGTAATGCACACTTAACAGCGAAAGCCTCCTTTTCCCAGACCGGCCATCCTTTTTCATGTTCTCCAAACTTCTTAGAGAAATATGCACAAGGTCTCAATCGTCCCAATTCATCTTTCTGCAGTAGGGCCCCGCTGTATGCCCACGCCGAAGCGTCACATTGTACTACAAATGGCTTATCAGTGTCTGGGTGTATCAACAAAGGACCCCTAGTAAAAGCTTCCTTCAACCTCGCAAATGCCACCTGGCATTCCTCCGTCCAAGCCAACTTGGCACCCGGAGACTTAGCCTTTTTAGTCTCCCTCTTCCCCTTAGTTTTTAAAAGATCTGTCAGGGGGAGTGTGACGCTGGCAAAATCGGCAATGAAAGTACGATAAAAATTAGCTAATCCCAAAAACGCCTGCAACTGCCTCCGCGTCTGCGGAGCCTCCCAACTTAATACATCCTCAACCTTGGCAGGGTCCATGGCAACTCCTTTCTCACTAATGCGATAGCCTAGGAAATCGATCTGATTCTTGCTAAACTCGCACTTACTTAGCTTCGCATACAGCTTCGCTTGCCTTAGCCTCTCCAGCACTTCCCTAACCAACCGATCATGCTCCTCCTTTGTCCGCGTCACCACTACTATATCATCCAGATACACAAATACCCCCTTATATAAAAGGGGGTGCAACACCTCATTAATTAATTGCATAAATATGCCGGGGGCTCCGGCCAAACCGAATGGCATGACGGCCCATTCGTATAATCCGAGAGGACAGGAAAAAGCCGTCTTTGTCACTCGCCTTCACCCTAACCATATGAAAGGCGTCTATCAGGTCCAGCTTCGTGAAGTACCTTCCTCCCCCTAACTGACCTAATAAATCCTTAATCAAAGGCAAAGGATAACAGTTCGTAGTACTCACGGCATTTAATCCCCGGTAATCTATGCATAACCGCAGCTTCCCATCCTTTTTCTCTCTAAATAGTACGGGAGCCGCTACAGGGGACTCGGACCTCTCAATGAACCCTTTACTTAAATATTCATCAATCTGCTCCCACAGAACCTCCTTCTCCCGTACTGACATGGCATAAATCTTGGGTTTTGGCAACGAAGCCCCTTCTTTAATCTCCACCTTGCATTGCACATTCCTAAGGGGCGGAAGGCTCTTGGCCTGCACAGGATCAAACACATCAGAATAATCCCGATATTCCTCTGGTACTCCTTGAACCTTAATCTTACTTCCTTCTTCCTTCCTAGGGCTACAATGCAACGTTCCCAACATCCAATCGACCTTGGGGTTGGCCTGTTCTAACCACGGCATTCCCAACACCACCTCAGGGCCTTTTATGGGGGCTATTACAAAATCAATCTCTCCTTCCCATGGCCCCACCCGGCCCTTTAAACCCTTGGTACCCAGAGGGAACGGTCCTCCCTCAATAAATGATCCATCTATTTGTGCAAACTGAACAGGGGCAGGCATAATTTCAGTATTACATTCTAATTTCGCAACCAAACTTGGTGCCATAATGTTTTCAGAACACCCACAATCTACCAAGGCTTGATGACTCTCATAATTCCCCTTTTTACACAATTCTAAAGAGCACTGTATAAACTGGGGATTCCCACTCACCCCAATGTCTTGCACCTTTTCATTGGTCCCTACAGCAGCTCTAGCGGTAGCCACTCTATTGGGGTTCGGCACATGCTTCTTTTGGCATTGTGCCGCAAAATGTCCCGGTTGTGAACACACAAAACATAGGCCTCTTCCCACCACCGGCTTCCGCACAACATTGGGTCTCCCGTCACTGGCACCAACACGCCTAGGCTCTCCTTGGCTTGCACGTCCTTCTCCCGGGCCACGTCCTGGTCCACGAAATCTCCCCGATTGGGACTTCCGTCGCTGCACCTCGGCCAGGATACCCTCGACGTTACCGGCCAACTGGATCCACCCGTCGACATCACCTGGATCCCCACGATGAAGGCACCACTCCAAGATCTCTCTCCGCAAGCCATCCTTAAACAACTCCAGCAATGTTGCAGGGGACCATTCAGCCACCTTCCCCGCCAGGCTCATAAATACATCTGCATACTCCGTCACCGATCGGCCGCCTTGAGTCAAGCTCCGCAATGCCTCTTTGGCCTTCACTCTTTCTAGAGGGTCTCGGAAGCGATTCCTCACGGCCAACAGGAATCCTCGCAATGTCCTCAAGCACGGGTCTCTACGATCATGGCATTGTACATACCACTCCGCCGCCTTTCCTTTAAAGACCGCGCCAACGGCTCGCACCCGGCTGCCATCACTCGGGTAGAGGTGACCGTAGTCCTCCATGTGGTCATTCACGGCCGCAACAAAGAAGGCCACTTTATTGGCCTCTCCCTCAAACTCTACGCGAAGAGGCTCCTTCCTGGGTCTCCTCTCCAAATCCTGGGATCGGGATTCTCTCCACAGTGGGGCTTCCTCAGGCCTCCGAATCCCCCTTCCCAACCCCGCTGGTTGCGGGCGCTCCGAAGATCGGCTCTTCTCACGAACTGGAGGCCACCCAACCGATTTTCTCACTTGGTGGCCCCCAGTGGCTCCGGTCCACACTCCCATGGGAGATCTAGGACGCACTTCCGGCCTTCCGCCATCCATCCAGGACTGCCATGTGAAGTCTCCACCTCCAGGCGCCACCCACATGGATTCCTCCTGCTCCCTCCGCGATATCCTACGGAGGGTATGCTCCATCGCCGCCATTCGGCATCTTATTACATCCATCTCCGACGGGGACGGAGGTTCAGGGGTCTCGCTCCCACTCGCCGGCCCCTTACTCACACTTCTCACTGGGTCCACCTGAGCTGGCATGCCACTCCATACCGCTTCTCTGGTCCCTCCGGTCTTCCGGAAATCCACCTGAATGGGAGCACAGACATCCCGTGCCCCCATTTCTCTGGATGCACCTTCAACTCCGCCATAGCCCACCTGAGGAGGAAACATACGCTGTCTTTCTGCTTCTCTGGGCTGCTCGTCCACCTGAGCTGGGCCGCGCCACGACGCCCCCACTTCTCTGAACTCGTCCGGGAACCCCACATGGTCAATAGTGGTCCATTCCCACTCCATCGTTCGCCGGACCTCATCTGGAGCAAGGTTCCAAGTGTCCAAATAATCTTCTTCCTCCAACCTCTCCATCTTGGGAAAGTTGGTATGGGCTTTGGCTTCTGTGAGAACGCTTCAATTCTCTGTAAAGATCACGCTCAGGCAGGGCTCGATCCAACCAGATTTATTGCAGGTATAACACCTATAAAGCCAAAGCAGTGACCCTCCACCCAAACACACCTTATATACCCCGACCCCCTCCTTCCCTTCCCTTGCAACATCCTGGGAAGGTTGCATCATGTCCTGCTGACTCAGCAATCCCACTGTCCAAGGGATATGACCTCATCCCCCTCTGAGTCAGCATATTCCCATTCAGTGTCCAATGTCCAGAGGAGGTTGCATCACTTCCGTTCTGATCCAGCACTTTCCCCCAGAGGATTGCATCATCCTGGGGATTTCCCAATGTCCAGTGTCAAAGCAGGTCAAGGCAGACTGGGACTCTGAGCCTCTTCTAGGCTAAGAGTTCCCAGCTCTGACATTGAGGCCTGTTAATCTAGCACAAGCACATAAAAGTAAGCATATACTTTCAATATAAACAGGCCAAGCTTAGCGCAGGCCGCAACATGAATCTTAATCTTATTAGTTAACTTTAACCTTGGTTTTGTTGTGTTTTATTTGCATGTTGTGAGCCACTCCAAGCCCTTGGGGAGTGGCGGCATACAAGTCTGAATAATAAATAAATAAATAATAAAAACTTCCCAAAATTCTGCTCAGTGTCAGAAAGCCCCAATCTGGACAAGGGAAAGCTGTTTTGGCTCTGTTGCAGCAACCAGGCAGAGTTCCAATAAATTGTTAATCTGCAAAGAGGAGGACTGACTGATACTTGTAGTAAGTAAACGTCTATGATGAGCTGGGAAGAAATCCCTAAATTGAAGTTCTATTGGTTAATATTAGGTTAATCTAACTGCCACTCTGAGTCCTCAGAGTGAAGAGGGCGCAGCAGAAAGACACAGCTCCATCTTATCTCTTGTAGCATCACTTGGGAGCCCCTCTCCCCAGCACTAACTGCTGCTCTGAGGCCTCGGAGTGAAGAGGGGACAGCTGCGAAGTCACAGCTCCATTGTGTTTTAGTTCCATCATTGTCCTTGTTCAGTTTCTTTATGGCATTTACTGTTTACCGATATTTGTTGTAAACCACCCTGAGTCTTCTTGGGGAGATAGGGCAGGATACAAATAAAATTTATTACTATTGCTATTGTTGTTATTATTATTATGAGATATAGTCAATGAGAATGTTGTGCCAAATATTGGAAGTCCCAGGAGGAGCCCACAATCGACAAGTGGCTGCTGAAAGTGGTGGACATAGTACAAATGGAAGTCCTGACCGAAGCACTGAGAGAGGATGGGAAAAAGGATGCTAAGAGTAATAAGTGGGACTGGTCAGGATTGGTCGACTATTTCAAAAAAGAAAAAAATATAGAACTTAGAGTGAAGGGCTGGTAGAATATAGAGATAGATGTGTAGATGCAAAAGCAACAATCTTGTTTATAATTAAAGGTTTAGAAATATCTTCGTATGAAAATGTTGATGGGTTAAAGTTTGTTTTCTCTCATACTTAGATCTGACTGGCAAAAAGTTTTAATTAATCCTTGAGCTAAAGATTGATTAATCAACCGCAGAAATCAAGACGCGAGGAGAAGGCCCAGCGCCAAACCTTCATTTGTCCTGCACAAAGTTAAAGGCCCAGGGAACTCTATCCCTGGTCCTTCACCTTTTCTTTTACACTTTTCAACTCTATTCTCTCTTAAGGACTCTATTCTTTCTTCACGTACCCAGATGCAACAGCACTGGGCAACAACTGCATATTGTTTGTATGTAACTCTCTCTATTTTATATTGTGTAATCTTCAATAAAGACTGATTTTTTTAAAAAAAGAGAATGTTGTGGCTTTTGAAGAAAAGTTTTTGTCAAAACTTTTTTTAAAGTCCCTAAAATCAGTAGATGTATGAATATTTCTGAAAGTTGGGGGAATAATTCCCTGCTTTTTGGGTCATTGTGTGAAAATTCAAGAAGGTAACTCTTGTAGTTTTTTTTAAAAAATGTTGTTTATAAAAAATTGAAAACTCTTCAAAACTCTGTGGATAAGTGAAACATTCTGAAACTTGATGGGCTAACAGTAGTAAATGTGTTCTACCATTGTAGCAAGTTTTACCCCAATAGCTGTAAAACTGAGGGAGAAAGAAGCCCTTGAAGTTTCCCCACTTACGCAATTACCATAATGACAGTTTTACTAACAGTACTTTAGAAACACTTTAGAAATTAAATGCCAGCACCCTCTAATTTTGTAATGACCTTTGAAAAGTTTTTTTTATTGATTGCACATGCCTACTGAACACAACAATGTCTTTATTTATTATGTCTGTATCACAAACAGTTTGCCAGAAAAAAGTGATGTTTTGCTCCAGATTTTCATTTGCAATCACTGTGTGACACTTTGCAAATGAGAGTCCAACAATTTATTTCCTATATTTATACCCCGCCCTTCTCCCTCCGAAAGGGGACATGTTGCAATTCATTGATTTGTATGCCTGAAGCAGATTTTCAACCTGTTGAACATAATCTGGGGCTTATAGTTGCCTAGAAAGTTACAAACAACATTTTTAAGGCTGTCCATGCAACATGTTCTGCATCCGAGAAGACCATCAAAGTAGCTCTCCTTATCATATCTTGGATTTGTGGGTCAATGAAAACACCGTCTTTTATCTTTGCATCACTTATACATGGAAACATCTGCTGCAAATGAATTAAGGCTTCACTTAGCTTGCTCATTGCCTTAATAAAGTTGTTCATTAATCCAAGTTTGATGTGTAAAGATGGAAGAAATATCTTATTTGGATCAGCCAATGGCTCATGAGCAACTTTCTTCTGCCATGGAATTTATTGCAGGGAGGCCAGTTTTTTCCTGATACAATGCAAATCTCTTGCTTGACTGTCTCTCTCATAAAGGAAACAGCAATATTTCAAGTAACCAATCTGCAGAATCTGTAGAACTGCAACTATCTTAAGATCACCACACAAATTCTAGTTGTGTTTCAAGTACTGAAGGTGGTTCAGCAGACGTTGAATATTCTCATATAATTCTTCCATATGAACGGCATGTCCGACATGTAAAGAAAGGTAGATCTTGCTGTTGTTCAGAAAAACAGCCTTCAAACTTAAGAATCTGTTGTGGGTACTTTGATTGTGCTTTTCCTGCATGGCAGGGGGTTGCACTTCATGGCCCATGTGGTCTCTTCCATCTCTATTCTATGAGTATATGAATGATGAGTCAATAATCAATCACCATTCTGTTGGGTCATGGATGCATCTGAGAGCAGCAAAAGGTCAGACTCAACTTGGTTAACATATTTTGTCAAATCTTCACCAAGGTGGAGAAATTTTGAGATTTTTCACACCAGATAACAAAAGATTCCATCTTTGCAGCCTTAATCCAAACAGCTCTGCCTGACTCTTTGATAAACCCAAATCTCTGATCAGGTCATTCAGCTCTGCCTGAGATATTAAATGAGGATTACTGGATGTTGATGGCACAAAGTCAGGATCAGGATCAGCTTCCATCTTCATCTGATCACCATCATCGCCTACCTCCTAATCCTCTAGTGTCAATCCCCCTACACAATCAGAAATTTGTTCTTGTGGTATTTTAACAGACTGAGTCTATGTTACATATTACATAATGTTGGTTATGGCTGTCAAAGATATGAGCAATCTAAAAAAGTCATGCAAGTTACTGTCAAAGAAGAAAATGTTTCAAAATTTTGCAATAACTGTAAAACAAAATTGTCCATTTCTCAAAAACCTCATGTTAGTATGTGACAATTTTGGAGTTAAGTGATCGACATAAAAAATCTATTTGATACACAAACATATAAAGGAAACAAAATACTTGTTTTTCAGTGTATTTAGAAGGGGTATTTTTGTCATGTCAGGAGCGATGACCCCTGTGCCAGCAGGACTGAAGACCAACAGGTCACAGGTTAAAATCCGGAGAGAGCACAGATGAACTCCCTCTGTCAGCTCCAGCTCCTCATGTGGGGACATGAGAGAAGCCTCCCATAAGGATGGTAAAACATCAAAACACCAGCGCGTCCCCTGGACCATGAAAACAAAATATTTGGAAATTTATTTCAGTGAGAGCCATTATATATATATATATATATATATTAGGCATGGTTTAGAATCCTAAAATGGCGATTCTGATATCAAATGGGGGGGGGGATTTTTTTTAATTAGTAAAAGAAAGACTTACAAAAAATTTCCCCAAAATTTCGGAAATGTAACTTAAGTACTAACGAAGTCGTTAGTAATTCGTATGCCAGAGCATGCGCATTCCAGATGGTTTTGGCCTACAACTCCCAGAAATCCTAACAGCTGGTAAATTGGCTGGGATTTCTGGGAGTTGTAGGCCAAAAACTTGAATAAACCACACTGAATTCTAGATGGGACTCTCCAAATAGGAAGGAGGGAGGGAGGGAGGAAGGGAGGGAGGAGGGGGTATTCTATTCTTGGAAGCAGCAAAAGAAAAGGAGGAGGAGCCCCCTCGCTCCTCGCTGCCTCTCTCTCACCCCGATCCTGAGGAGCGAGGGCCCAAGTTTGCCCAGGCTGAGAGGAAAAGGAAGAGGCCTGAGGCTGTGAGGAATGGTGGGAGTTGAAGTCCAAAACACGTACCTGGAGGGCTGAAGCTGGCCCCTGCAATGGGGCATGGCAGAGCAACGGGGAAGAGAAGCATCTGAGAGAGCGCAGGGAGAGAGAGGAGGAGAAGCGCGCTACTTGTGATGTGCATGCAGCAGCGTGTGTGTGAAGCAGGCCCCTGCGATGGGGCATGGCAGCAGAGCAACGGGGAAGAGAAGGAGGGGGGGAAACCTGGAGGACTACACTTTCCAGAATGCATTGCCTAGCCTACCTAGCAGCAGCGTCACTTCCAGTTCCTCATAGAAATGCGGGAAAAAGAAGAAGCTGAATGAAGGCGGGAAGGAAATGAGGGGGGAGAAGACAGGAGAAGTGAGTAGTACAATAATTAATTAATTAATACTTAAGAATTTCTTACGATCATAACGCAAATTGTTGGCCTCAAGGACCGTAAAAGGAAGTCTACTTCCGGGATCGCGGCAGCGATACGTAAAACCTCAAAAGTCCCATTACATACGAATCTCTTACGAATCCTTTTAATTTCCGTTTCATTTTTCTCATGCCTAATATATATATATATATATATATATATATATATATATATATATATATATAGTGCACCAAGCCTTGATGCGCTTTAGATCCTGGTGGAGGGGGAGGAGCAGAGGGGGCCCTCCCTGCCCCTCCTCCCTGCCAGGATCTAAAGCGCACCAAGCCTTGATGCGCTTTAGATCCTGGCGGAGGAGGAGGAGCAGAGGGGCCCTCCCTGCCCCTCCTCCCTGCCCCCCCTCCCTGCCAGGATCTAAAGCGCACCCAGCCTTGATGCGCTTTAGATCCTGGCGGAGAAGGAGCGGAGGGGGCCCTCCCTGCCCCTCCTCCCTGCCAGGATCTAAAGCGCAGCAAGCCTTGATGCGCTTTAGATCCTGGCAGAGGAGGAGGAGCAGATGGGGCCCTCCCTGCCCCTCCTCCCTGCCAGGATCTAAAGCGCACCAAGCCTTAATGCGCTTTAGATCCTGGCGGAGGAGGAGGAGCAGACGGGGCCCTCCCTGCCCCTCCTCCCTGCCAGGATCTAAAGCGCACCAAGCCTTAATGCGCTTTAGATCCTGGCGGAGGAGGAGGAGCAGATGGGGCCCTCCCTGCCCCTCCTCCCTGCCAGGATCTAAAGCGCACCAAGCCTTAATGCGCTTTAGATCCTGGCGGAGGAGGAGGAGCAGACGGGCCCTCCCTGCCACTCCTCCCTGCCAGGAGTTTGTTTGCGTCTGATTGGCTAAAGGAAAGAAGGTGGTTTCATGGTACCACCTGGTCTCCATTAGCCAATCAGAAACCACGTCGAGTAAGGGCAAAGAAGCCATCCGACGTCCTTACGACACTTACGCACCAGATACAAAAATGGCGCCGCAAAGTGTCTTAAAAGAAAGGGTACTTCCGGGATCGCAGCAGCGATGCATATAAACTAGGAAGTCCCATTACATACTAATCCCTTCCGATTTCATTTAATTTTCATAACTTTTTTCTCATGCCTAATATGTGTGTGTGTGTGTGTGTGTGTGTGTATAAAGACTGAATTCAACTAAATGTGAGTATATATGTACATACTATGATAAAAAGATTCCCCCGGCAGAATGACGGTGCGTATGTCCAACCGAAGAATCCGTAGACCAAGATCAATGCTGGAGCAATCGCCAAACAATACGGGCAAGAAAGCGGTGTGTAAATAAAGCCCTACAATACTCCCAGGCTCTGCGGGAAAGCCGAGAGGAATGGAGTTCACATGAGGCTGCTGTGGAGGATCAAAGCAATCAATTGCCGAATGGGGGTTGGAGGAACACCTCAGACCCCTCCTTTCCCCCTTCAGGTGCTTAAGTTTGCCCATGCCTGCGAGAGTGGCTCTTTGACCACAAGGCAATGTATTTAGGTATTTATTGCATTTCTCTCCTGCTGTATCTCACCCCAAAAGGGACTCAAAGAGGCTTATAGTTTGGCAATATTCAGTACTGCATAAACAAAGGCAATATAAAATACAATAAATGCATTAGCAATAAAAATAAAGACATATAAATACAATAAATAAAAAAATACAGTTAACACTGTTAACAACAACATGAAACCAAGTCTTAAAGCATGGGCAAGCTTGGGCCCTCTCTCTGGATGTTTTGGACTTCAATTCCCACAATTCCTGGCCTCAGGCCCTTTCCTTTTCCCCCTCAGGCACTTAAGCCAAAAGGAAAGGAAAGGAAAGGGAGGAAGGAAGGGGCCTGAGGCTAGGGAGGGAGGGCCCAAGTTGACCCAGGCCTGCACAGTACAGGAGGCCACTTCCATGTGGCCCTCTTCCCCACATGCCTGGTTCCATAGCAGCCACATATTTCCTTTCCCCCTGAAAGCCAGGAAAGGTCTTGTCACACTTTGAGTCTCGAGGCCCTTCCACACTGCAACATCACCCGGAATATCAAGGCAGAATAACTCGCAACAGCTGCTTTGAAAGGAGTGATCCAAGTCCACGCGACCATGTAACCCTGTTCAGGGTGGATTACACCTGGCTGTGTGGAAGGGGCCTCGCGGGGAGAGAGGAAAAGCGGGGCCTGCATATGCATCACCATGATGATGACAACGGCAGGTTGGGCGCCTCCCCCCCCCCTGCCCGGAGAGGCTCTCAATGCTTCCGCCTCCTTCTTGCCACCTTCCTGCCTGAGACAAAAATGGCAGGGGAGACGCTCGGCTCTGAGCCACCGAACAAGCCCCGCCCCTCACCTACCGCCCTCTAGCCTCCCTTCGTCCTCCCATTGTCTGGGTCTGTGAAGCCCCGCCCAGCGGAGACTCCCATTGGCTGCCTCGTGCTCCCCAGCCTTGATTGGCAGATAGCAAGCCTATCTGCGAGCCAAATGCAATAATCAAAAGAGCCACACCTGGCTCACAAGCCATAGGTTCCTGACCCCTGAGCTAGTACATCTAAAAGTGCCAAGGAGCCTAGAGGCAGCAAAGGTTAAGAAGATGCAGTCTAAGGTTTAGGAAACTAAGTGTTAACAGATGTCAAAGCCAGGTAAAGGACACAGAAAAGATACAGGAAGAAGTATCTATGGAAAAAATCAAGAAAAAACCATTACTAAGCATCCATCTGTTCCTTCAAGTAATTGTTTGTTAGTCAGACACTGGGAGGAGTTAGGGTACTGATCTTCAGTACAACTAAATTACTCTTTTGTTTACTGTTACACCTTATGTTGTGATTTTCCAACTCTGTTCTTGCCAAGAATAAGGCACCTGAGAGAGTTAGCTTGAGGGACAGAACAGCTCTGCTTGCTCTTTTGTACATTAAACAGCAAAGTGCTCAATTTCAGCATGTTCTGATGGCTCCGGCAATGCCTCAGTATTATGAAGCCCTCGAAACAAGGGTGAATTTCCCCTGAAGCATACTGTTGATGATACCATTTACTCTTGTCAGAAGTAATATGTTGAATCCCTTTCTTAACTACTGTTACTGCATTTGCCCACAACTAACTTGGCCTGGATTTAAAATATTAATCCTCTGTAGTTTGCAGTTCTATTTTTTTTTGCTTCCTTAATAATTTATGGATAACATTTAGCAGGGTACTTGATGCTGCTGGTTGTTGTATTTTCTTGGATGTTCACCATAAATCTTGCATGGCAGGGGGTTGGACTAAATGGCCCAAGTGGTCTCTTCCAACTCTATGATTCTATGGGGACTGCGGTGATTTTTGTCTTCAGTTTGCATCTGGAGGATTTCCATTTTTGTACAAAGATGTTGAGGTCCAGACATCTCTCCCTCCCAGCTTAACAAAATGAGGTTAGCATGACTCTTTTAAAGGTGTATCTGTGCTACTTTATCCCAGTTTAGGATTTTTCAAGGCATAACCTCAGTTTAAAAAGAGTTGCAAAGATTTTTTTCTGCCCACCCAACATCTCTCCCTTTTTCTCATACTGAAAGGTTTTTTAAGTAGCATTGGCATTGGGAAAGTGATAAAGACAGGTTGGTAAACTGTGACTTTCAGTGTTGGATTACAGTAAATTCACTCTGAAAATGTATGGGATTGGATTCTATAGTCTACCTGTCTACTATAGGCAAGGTAAGTAACACTTGTTTCCATTATCCCTTACTGGACATTAGGCTTATGTATTTTGGCTGAACCTCAAGCTGTTTCTGCTATCTGGTATTGGGGGGGGGGGGCATGATTCTATTTTCACATGGTGGATGCCCAGATGGGCGTTTTTCGCTTTCAGCTGAAAACACAGCTAGATCCAACCCATTGGTGGCAATGGAGAGGATTCACAGGCTCCTCTTCCTGTAATTTGCAGAGTGATTAGAATGAAAATGGCTACACTTGGAGGACGCATCTACCACTGCTGGACCACCAAGTTCCATAATGTTTAGATCATCCCCTGATTTTTAGGATTTTTTTCTTTCTAGATATAAAATCTCCTTAAAAATTCCCCAAAAGTTATCCCCCCACTGGCCACACCCTGTAACTTATCCAAGAGCAGCAACGGGCACCGTTCTTCCTGCCAAATGTTAAAGATGCACTTCCACATCACATAGTCCACCCACTATTACACTTTCTTTACCAAGAAAAAAAACAGCAGCAACTTCTTCATAAGTTTTTGCAATTTGTATTGCTTGTTCTCACAAAATACTGGAAGTGGCCAGCAGCCTGCCATCTACAAGCAAGCAAGCAAGCAAGCATGTCCTCTTATTAGAAAAACACTCTTGTATGATCCAGAAATTATTAGGTATTGGTGATAATTTTAGGTAGCTAGCTGGCTAGGCAGTTTTACTGAGAATGAGGCTTTGCTGTTTTCTGGAATTATTAATAACAATAATCTTTTAAAAGTACTACTTTGATGAAAGAGAGGAGGGAGGAGAGATAAGAGAAGGTAAGGGCTTTAGTTAGAGGATAAAGGGTGACTCAAAGTTCAGAGCCACCCTAAAAGAAGCGCACACCCAATCACAAGTCCCCAAATGCCACACACACACATACACACACACACACTCCAACGTCTAGTCCCACTAAATAAAGACTCAATAAAATAAAGGTAAATAAAAAGCAATTTTTAAAAGGACCGTCCATTTGCTTTCTGCCCGCAATAAAGCTTTTTGGGCGTCATTGTGTGGGGAGACCCTAATGATTTCTAAACCAAAAAACCGAAGGTCATCCGGGCTGTGTCGATATGTTTTAAAGTGGATATATAGCGGAGAATCCTCCGAATGTTGGCGAATTCTCGAACGATGCTCCGAGACCCTCATCCGGAGACTCCTCCCCGTTTGGCCCACATAAAGAAGGCTGCAAGTGCAGATCAGGCCATACACGAGGGACTCATTTCGGCAAGTACAAAAGGTAGATAATGTGAAATTGCACTGTTTACCAGGACTGTAGATTTCCTTCCCCGGGAAGACAAAGGGGCGCTGAGCGCAATGGCCACATGGATGGGTTTTAGGGGTCAAATTGCTCCTCTGGATGGGTCTTCTTATAGCTGAGTGTACTAAAGTGTCTTTTATGTTTCTGGTCCTCTTGAATGCCACCATCGGAGGTGTTTCCAAACCCGGAATATCTTGAATAAGTGGCCAGTATTTCTTCACAATATGTATGATGTTGTTAGAATGTTTAGTGAGTGTTAATGGCCATACCATTTTGTTGGAAGCGGGTTTTTCTTTGGGGGTAAACAGTGCATCTCTAGGGATGTCGTCCGCTTTTTGTTTGGCTTTAAGTAAAACATGGTTCGGATATCCCCTAATGCAGAGTCTGTCCATGATGTTATTGGCTTCTTCCTGATAGGAGGTTTCAGTGGAACAATTCCTCTTTAATCTAATCAGTTGGGAATATTGCAGACTGCGCTTTAGGGCATGGGAGTGAAAACTATCATATCTCAAAAGAGAATTTTTGTTCCTTGGTTTCCGATAGTTCTTCACCAGTAGGTCATTGTTGTTGGCATATATGGTTACGTCCAAAAAGTTAATTGAAGATTGATTGTATTCTACAGTGAATTGGATCTGAGGGTCCCAGGAGTTAAGCCAACGGGTAAACTGCTCACGAGGAGTCCCATTGGATAGCACTATAAAGACATCATCAATAAAATGGGCGTAAAACCGGATTTTCTGGGCCATGTTGGAGAGATTAGCATTGTACACATGTTGTACCTCCAGATTATTCATATACAGATTAGCTACGCTCGGAGCAAGTGGACTTCCCATTGCGACACCGGAAATTTGCAAATAATATTCCTGGTTGAAAGTAAAGTAGTTATAGTCCAGTACACAGTCACTTAATTCCATCAAGAATTGTATTGGAGGGATGTCACTGGTATGCAGGGTGGCAAATGAGTCATACAAAATCACTCTGGCCTGGTCCGTGGGAATGTTGGAATAAAGTGAGTTGACGTCAGCTACCACTAGGGTATCACCTTCATGCATGTTAAAGTGTTCAATTTTACGGATAAAGTCACTGGTGTCTCTGATAAATGCTGATCTAGTTTTAACCAAGGGTTGAAGAAGGGTGTCCAGGTACGTGGCTACTGGTTGGAGGAGCCCCCCGTACTTGAGACAATGGGCCTCCCTGGAACCGGCCTGATGGATTTATGAGTCTTTGGCAAATGATAGAACACGGGTGTCCTGGGATGTAAGTTCGTAAGAAATTTAGCCAGTTGATTAGAAATATAACCCATTAGTTCTCCATGGGTAATTATATTATGTACTATGGATTGAAATTGATTGGTGGGATCACCTGGTAGGTGTTTATAGTAGGCACGATCATTCAATTGACGGTAGGCTTCAGTTAGGTAATAATCAGTGTCCATCACCACCAGTCCCCCTGCTAGAGAGAGACCAAGCCAAGCCAAAAGTTAAAGCTGAGAATGAGCAGCAAGGCAATCACATTGAAACACCTCTCTCTAGAGCCAGGATGCAACTGAGAAATGGAAGCGCTCACCCCATTAAATAGACACTCATTGCTTTCTTCTATTCTGATTGGCCCAACAGGCAGGGCTCACAGAGAAACCCTATGCAAGCACACAGTAGCTTCTCTGCATGCCATGTGCTCCTGAGTAGAGTAGAAGGAGCCGCGACTGGCAACCACATGGTTTGGCTCTGTGGGGAAAAAATTGTGGTGGAGACTGTGCCATTACAGGCATCCAAACAAGTCGAACAAACCGAAGCAAAATGGCCAAAATGAATCTGTGCAAAAGTCTACGAGGCATATGTTGATGGTCAAACACAGACAGAAGGGGGAAACCAAAAATCTTGCCTCATCATCTTCTCCCAAAATGTTAAAGAAAAGTATAGTCACCTGCTCCCAATAGGTAGTTACCAAAATGGAAATTATGGCAAAAGTGGAGAAGAGTGGAGAATCACCCACAGGTATATTTTGGAAGATATTTTTAGATGGTCTTGAGATGGTTCAACATATATTTGTTTAATTATGCAAGGCTTACCAAACCCAGATTTTTCATTTTATGTGAGCATATGGTTACAGTGAAAAATGTGGACACTTGTTGAACTCCTTTTCTTTCTTTTTAAAATATCTTTATTCAACAGAATATATTTTCCAGGGTATATATAAAATCAAAGTTGTGAGCAGTGGGGAAAGCGGGAGAAAGGTTATATAGAATTGGGTAAGAGGGAAGGTAGGTAGGAACGGGCGTGTGGGCTTACTTTGGGGTCACAGAAGTGGGAGGGGGGGGGAAAAGTCTAGTTAGAGATTTAAGAAAGGTAGGATAAAATTGACTTCCAGTCGTCCTGCTTTAGAGAAGGGTCTTCCTTTTCCTTCGTTCCCTCTCTTCAGCTTTTGTCTTTGGATTCTTCTCTATTTTATATCTTCTCTTAGGAGATAGGTCTTTAAAAGTCTTCTACTTTATATTTTCTATCCTTTAAGTAGTCCATCACTACTGTCCAGTCTGTCTCTCTTATAGGTGTTCCTTTATATCTTGTCAGCAGAAAAGTGAGTCTATCCATATTTCTTATTTCTAGAATTTTCAGCAGCAATGTCTCTTCATCTGGGATGGTCGGTTCTTTCCAGCATCTCGCGTAGCATAACCTTGCCGCTGTACTCAAGAGAAAAAATAGTTTATCTGTATTATTTTCCAACTTATTTTCATGCATGCCTAACAGATAGGTCTCAGGTTGTAGGGGTATTTTTATTTTTAACATTTTTTGTAGGGTCTCTTGGGTGCTTTTCCAATATGCTTTTGCTTTTTCGCACGTCCACCATAGGTGGAAATACGACCCCTCCACTTTGCTGCATTTCCAGCAATTGGTGTTCATATTCCTGTAGCTTCTACCCAGTTTTTTCGGGGTCATATACCACCTATACGCCGTTTTGAACCAATTTTCCTTTAACCCAATAGCGTAAGTGTATTTCAATTTTTTTCTCCAAATTTCTTCCCATCTACTTCTGTCAATTGTTTTACCCACATTTTCATTCCATCTTTTCATATAGTTTTTTTCCTCTTTTTTGTCCTGATCCCATTCTAATAGCTTCTTGTATATTTTGGTTATTATTTTTTTTCCCGATTTCATTATTATGTCCCAAAAATTACTCTGTTCTTGAAATCCTAACTTCGCGTCTTTTGCGAAATATTCCTTCAACTGTCTGTACTGTAGCCAGGATATCTTGTTGTTTATCTCAGCTATTTCTTGTTGGCTCTTCAGTTTCATCTCCCCATTCTCCTTCTTTATCAGCTCCTTATATTTTGGCCAATCCTGCCATCCTAGTGTTCTTAACTGTACGGCCTCCAGGGGTGAGACCCATAATGGCGTTTTGTTATACATCTTTATTCTGTATTTTCTCCAAATTTGCAGCAGACCTGATCTCACAAAGTGGTTTCCGAACCTTTTCTCGTTTTTTGCTCCCTCGTACCACATATATTTGTGCCAGCCTGATCTTAGTTCTGATCCCTCCAAGATAAGTAGTTTTTTCTTCTCCAGCGTCGCCCATTCCCTTGACCACACTAGGGCGCAGGCCTCCGAGTATAGTCTAAGGTCAGGTGCTGCTAGGCCTCCCTTGTTCTTGTTTTCTGTTAAGATCTTTGCACTTATCCTGCCTTTTTTCCCCTGCCATATGTACTTTAGAATATCCCTGTTCCAATCTTTTAATAGCTTTTGCCCTCGAATAATAGGGAGATTTTGGAAGAGGAACAGCATTTTTGGTAAGATTTTCATCTTCACGCTGGCTATCCTTCCTAACAGTGACAGTTTGTTTTTCTTCCAGCCTTCCATCTCTTTCTTCAGGTCCTTCCACTTTACTATATAGTTGTTCTGGAGTAAATTGATGTTTCTCGATGTTAACACTATTCCTAGGTATTTAAGTCTTGTCACAATCTGTATGCCCCATCTTTCTTGCAATTCTTCCGCTTCCTTCTTTGGTATATTCTTCATGAGGGCTTTTGTCTTTTCCATATTTAATTTGAGTCCTGCGATCTCCCCATACTTCTGGATCGTGTCCAACCAGATCTCCAGGTTCTCCTTCGGCTCTTCAATCACACATATAATATCGTCAGCAAAGGCACGGAGTTTGAACTCTTGCCCTTGAATTCTCGTCCCTTTTAATCTAATGTCATCTCTTATTTTGTTCAATAGCACCTCCAGGGTCATAATAAAGATGAGCGGCGATAAAGGGCAACCCTGGCGGGTGCCCTTTGTTATTTCTATCTTCTCTGATTCTTGATTATTAATCCATATTTTGGCTTCTTGTTTCTTGTAAATTGCGTTAATCATCTTTTGAAAATAGTACCCACTGTCCATTTCTTTCAGGAGGTGTTTGATAAGGTCCCAGTTGACCCTATCAAACGCCTTTTCGGCATCTAGGGCCAGGAACATTACTTTATTTTGGTTGTTTATTTCATAGTATTCAATTAAGTCGATGATTATTCTTACATTGTCCTTCTGTTGCCTGTTCGGGAGGAATCCCGCCTGTTCTTCTTTAATCCTTGCCTTCAGGAACTTTTTGAGTCTTTCTGCTACTACCTGGCTGTATACCTTATAGTCGATATTCAGTAGGGATATCGGCCTATAATTTTTGACTTTTTCTGGGTCTGACCCCTCCTTGTGTATGATTGAGATTGTGGCCTGATTCCAGGATTGTGGCATGTTTTCTGTCTCCCTTATTCTGTTCATGACTTTCTTTAAGTATGGAGTCAGCTCCTTTTGATATGTTTTATAATATGTGGCAGAGAAGCCATCTGGGCCCGGGGCTTTGTTGACTTTGAGGTTTTTTATGGCCTTTTCTATCTCATCGGTCGTAAATTCCTTGTTTAATTCCTCCCTCTCCCCCTCCGATATTTTCGGGATGTCCTGTTCTCCCAGGTACTTTATAACCTTCTCCTCATCGATTCCATCCTTCTTATATAGTGTGTTGTAGAATTTTGTAAATTGTTGTTTTATTTCTTGTTCCTGGGTGTAGATTTTCCCTGCTTCTCGAATTTTGGTTATGTAGGCCGATTCCCTCTTCTTTCGCAATTTCTGTGCCATCCATCTCCCTGGCTTATTTGTATTATTGAATTGGTATTGTCTAAGGAATTTCAGTTCCTTCGCTCTCTCTTCTTGTTCTAGATTCTCTCTTTGTAGGTGGAGTGCCTTCAGGTTTTTCCCTGCTTCTTTGCTTCTTGGGTTTCTCTTTAATTCTTCTTCTTTTTTGATCGCATTCATTATTTTCTCTCCCTTTTGTTTATTTTGTTTATTCTTGTGGGCTTTTTGTTCTATGAACACTCCTCTCATCACCACTTTGCTGGTTTCCCAAATCGTGTAGAGATCAGTGCCTTCAATGTCGTTATATTCGAAAAATTCCTGTAATGCTTTCCTGGTTTTCTCTATGTCCTCCTGTTTTTTTAGCAAATTGTCATCAAGCCTCCATCTTCTGGTTTTGGTAGAGTTAGAAATAGTTAGCTCTATGGGGCAGTGGTCCGAGTCTATTCTGGGTATAATGGTAATTTTCCTTATCTCTCTCATTAATGATTTGGACCCCCATGCCATATCGATCCTTGACCACGTTTTGTGTCGGTCCGATAGGAACGTAAAGTCTTTTCCGTTTCGTGGTTGAATCTCCATATATCTAATAACATGTAATCGTCCAGCCATCTTAGCATAGATTTGGGTAAATTTCCTCCTGCTGTTTTCCGGTTCCTTTCTTTTTTGGGGGGTCGGGTTCTATCTATTTCACTATTTAGAACCCCATTAAAATCTCCAATTATCAGTAAGTGGTCAAATTGTTCAGTGTCTATTTTTTTCCTAACTTTCTCTGCGAAGCTTGATTTGGACTCGTTTGGGGCATAGATATTGCATATAAGAATCTTTTTTCCTCCCACTAGTACCGTCACCCCAATGAATCTTCCCTCCTCATCTTTAAATCGCAAGGAGGCTGGAATACCCTCTCTGACATAGGTCACCACCCCTTTTTTCTTTTCTCTAGCAGATGCACAGAACTCTGTACCCAATTTTTTGTTTTTTAGGTGTTGGGTGTGCTTGTCCGCGATATGTGTCTCCTGAAGGGCCAACACATGGTAGTTCTTCTTTATTAGTCTATTAAAAATGGCGTTTCTTTTATATTGCGAATTTAGCCCGTTTACATTGTTAGAGTAGATCCTCAGTTCAGTGCCCATATTGTTGTTTGACTTCCTTATTTATGTGTTTTTCTTACCTAGTCCCGGGCTTCTTCTTGTTCTAGACCTCCTTCCTGTTCTTCGCTCTCTTCTTGGTCTCCTTCTTCGCCTTCTTCCCTCTCCTCGTCCTCTTCCCTCCTCATTTCCTCCTCCTCCATTGCCAACTCTTCTTGTGTTTCGTCTCTTTGTTTTGCGTTCCGTAGATTGGGACTCTCACATAGTTGTCTGTTTCTGGATAGTGTCTATTCGGGGATCTTCTTCTGTACTCCTTCCATCTCTTTCTCTCTTTTTCCTCATCGAATTTCCTTTTTGTTTTATTTGTTTTGATTTTCTCATAAAATTCTTTTGCCATCTCTATGTCAGTTATCCAATATCTCTGCTCTTGGAAAGTGGCCATCAGCCCCCTCTCCTCTCCCAACGAAATCTGATGTTTTGTTTCTTCAATTCTTCCGTCAGAAAGGCATATTTTCTCCTTCTACTTAGGACCATTGCTGGGTATTCCTTAAGGATGACAACTTTCTTCCCTTTGTAGTAGACTTCTTTACTGTTGCCCATTTTCAAAATGTCATCCCTAACCGTCTTTTTCACAAAGTGCACTATAGTATCCCGAGCCGTTTTTGTTCTTTTTGGCAAATAACGTGTCCACTCTGTATATTCTGTCTGTCTGGTCCCTTGCCTCTTTGTCTGACAGCTTTAGGATCTCGGCTATGATTTCTGTCACCTTCTCTCTTATATCCTCCTCCGGTTCTTCCAAAATATTCCTCAGCCTCAATTGATATTCGAGATTCCTCGCTTCCATTACCTCTTGTTTTGTCTCCATTCTGTCCGCTTTCAGCGTTAGGTTCTTCATTTTGACTTGGATATTGTCTTGTTCATCCTTTATTTCCTTTCTGTCCTCTTTCATTTTTTCCCATTCAGATTTCATACCTTTCATCTCCTTCTTCATCGTCCCAAGTTCTGCAGCACAAGGCCAGAGGGACTGGGCCTGAGACGGGAATAAGGGAAAGGGTAAACCTCAGAAAGGAAAATGGCAATGTTGAAAGGGAAGGCAGAAAGAGAAAAGGAAGCAAGAGAGCTAAAAGTCATACAAAGAAGAGCATCAATTTCAGATGATGCAAATTTGAACATTAAAGACATGATTAGGAATATGATGAAGGAGATGCAGAAACTACAAGATAAACAGGATAGAATACAAGAGAAACAAGATAAAATGCATGAAAAGCAAGATGTATATCAGAAAATAGCACAAGAACAAATGTCTGATTTAAGAAAAGAGTTGAGAGAAGAACTTGAACTCCTTTTCTATGGTAGTTCTATTCTCTTCATATTATACCTGCCTATGACACTCAATGTTATGTAAAAGAAGTAATAGCCAGGAAACCTTTGTAACCTTGAAGCATATTTATAAAATAATACATTCACATTTCAATGATGCTTCATTTCCACCAGGATGTTTTTTTAAATTTGAAAAATAATGCATTCACAATTCTACAGTGCTTTAATTGCACAAGGTTTTTGTGTGTTTTTTTTTATAAAAAAAACAAAACACTCTAGTATTTATTACCATTACTTTCTCCAGGTGTTATTCAATATTCTGCCTTAGATTATTTGGAATGCCCTATGTTACTTTTAATTTTTATTTCATATTATTGATTACAAAGTTTTTTAAAAAAATCTAAAATGTCTATATATTGCTGTGAAGTTTTCAAAGGTGGCATGCTATCGACTTGATAATTTCAATGCCAGACTCATTATTGCTTCGTTTTTTGCCTAATCAAACACATTGTGGTCTATGTTTATAGATGTTGTTAGGGCCACATTTCACATTATAAAAATTCATAAGCTCTCAATGTATGGTTAGTTTGTATGATTTCTTTAAACTGTTTTATTCCTTTATCTTTATTTTTCCTTGTTAAAACGCACAACACAGACCCTTAGTTTTATGCATTTGGGAAAGATCTTTGATCATAACTCATTCAGTGTATTTTGCCAGAGGCATCCATATGTTTGAACTGGATCTAAAATTTAACTGAGGAACTGAATTGGGCCCATACCCTCCTGTGTGGAAGTATTTGCCCCTTTCTCAGTACAAGGAGTTCATTGTCATCCTATTTGATCTCCTTTGACAGGTATCCAAATTTATGATTAGATTTGCTGGTGTACCATCAGTGTTTGCTCAGAGCTATTTGCCATTAAATTGTTCCTTGAAGCAATACCTTTTCCTTCCCAGGAGGATGACTATTCTGAAGAACTTGTAAGTCTAGGAAAAAAAGAAGAGTAGCTTTTTCAGGAGAAGAGAATATATTCTGAATATCCCCAAGGTTACTTTAAAAATCCAGTTTAAATAATTTTAATAGTTCAACTTCTTCAGGAGCAGCACTACCATACAAAAACTCAAAGCCTAGAAATTTCTAATCTACAAAGATGGACCATTTTAATCGACTGACTCTAACATCCTTTCTTTGTGATACCAAAGTAAACATTGACCAATATTCTACATCTGATACTTGGTTACACATGCCTAACAAAGAAGTCTTCTGCTCAACCCCCCACCCACCTTTACAACCAACAGCCACATTAGGTGACAGAGGTCTCTTCAGCTGTCAGTCAAGGTGGAAAAGGATGGATATTTACAGCCACTTCTTACCAATAAACAAGGCCATTACAAGGAATTGCAACAGGAGACCTGCTTCCAGTTGTCACAGCCTAGCTTGCTGGTGGAAGGGGTTTGAAACATTACTGTCTTTGCACCTTCATTCGAAGCTGTACAGACTGATCAATTTGCTGCTCATTCTTGGTAGTTTTGGGGGTGGGGCGTATTAACATAGACTTGTGGTAAAAGTCTTAATACGGAATGGAATCTGCATGTAACAAATCTATAACAACAATGGCAGTTATTGATTTATTTATTTTACAAAAAAATGTCATAATGCTTTTTATGACTACACATGGTGGTGAGTATGAGAATATATATACACCATGAGAAAAGTATTACTTGCCAACCATAGACTCACAGAATCATAGAGTTGGAAGAGACTACATTGGTTATCTAGTCCAACCCCCTGCCATGAAAGAAAAGCACAATCAAACAAACCTGACAGATGTAGAGCTGCTGGCACACAGCCGAAGTATACACAATGCCATAGAGGATGGGTAAATGACCTTGGAGGGCCGCATCTGCCCATGGGCCTTAGTTTGCAGGCTATTTCAGAGAAACAATGCTTAGGCATGGAAATATGCTTCGATGTATTGCAAAATAAGTAATCTGGGGAAAATATGAAAAGAAATATGCACATTAGAAATGTGCATTAAAATGAGCTTGGATGTTCTACATGGTTTGTAATCCTATACATAGGAAATATACGTAGGGTTTGAAGAAACAGAAATGGGAGATTTTTCACAAGTTTGTATCAGAAGCATTTTTTTCAGGTGGCATCTTGAAGAAAATGCCAGATACTAATTTGAGAATTTTACAGCTGGGAATATAATACTTCACTGATTTCACTCTTGAAGACGGTAATAGGTATCTTCCTTCATTCAAAATTTCATTAGCAAATAGGATTTTTCCTTTTATAAAAAGGTGGAAAAAGAAAAGCTCACAAGTTTAGTGGTAGCTTTGAGATCCATAACCCACTAGCCTTTAACTGACTGAGATGGTTCAATAAAGTGATATTTAAAGGTTTGTTTTTTTTAAAAAGCACCTTTACATGTAGTCTGATGACATTATATAAATATGCTTCCCTCACACCCAGTTTTCCAAATCTGCAGGCAGCCAACCATAAAGGGCTACTCCCATCTTCCTTTTGGATGCATGGTTTATTTATTCACCTCAACATCAACATGAGTAGCAGCAACTGCAGCAAAAAAATTCAAGAGCAACCTGCATTTGGAATAAAGCTTGTATCCCAATACAAGCTTTATTCCAAATGCAATAAAGCAATAAAATCTTGCAATACAACCTTCCAATACATGCAGCATGGTTAATGTCAAACCATTTAAACAGAGGTGAATATTATGCAGAAAGCTTTGGTTGTAATTATACAATTGGGTTATTCACATTGCAGATGAAAATCATGTTGCAATGATATGGAAACATTCCTTTCCAGGCTCCAGTCCCTATTATGGAAGTAGGTGGTGCTGTGGTGATCAGCATCTACCTGGGGAAACTGAAATGGAGATTGGGTGGGTGCTTGTTATCTGGTGAAAGACAGTGAAGCTCAGGTTTATATCCATCAATCAGCAATTTGACAAAAGGTAGGCTTCTGACAAGATTTTCCCAAGTTCCATGAGGTGAAAAGTCTTGTGTGTTCTACAAGCACCAGAACCTGTTCTGGATGGACCTTTTGGTGAATCTGTTGCATCCATGAGGATATTGACAAGCTTTGTACAAAAGAGCCTACTTTCCAAGGAGGATATGTGGGTCATTCTGCTAATTCCTTGGAAGCTCTGCATTTGGTGTGACTGAGCTATACTCAGATTTCATTGAAATAGAGAAGAAACCCCAGTGTAGATGCCAATCCCCACCTCCATGGTCAACCCCAGACAGCACAGAAAACAAAATAGATTAGTGGATACATACTGTGTATTTTCAAAAGTGTCATCATGGAGGCAGACCATGCTGAATGGGCTACTGCTAGCACCATAGTAATAGAAGTATTTACAAGTACTTTCACTGTTTTTTTAAAATTTGAGATCACATGGTTTAATAAGATTACTTATTTATAATTAATTAATTCACATTTTCATTTTCCCCACACTTTCCTCCATTTTCTTTTCTAGCTTTCACTTTTTCTTCAGTCCCACAAGAGAATAATGTTGGTATGGGAAAACTAGGGCTGGACATTATATAGTATGTAATGTGGAAGCTAAGGAAAAGATATATCACTGGTGTTTTGAAACAGTAGTCTGGATGGAGGAAAGTAAATACTTTTTGAGAAGGAATTCCACACTAAAAATGTGTGAGTAAATATAAAACTAATGCTAGGAGACTCTCTTTCTTAACACCCCCCCCCCTCCCAAAAAAACCCCAACTAGTGATACTTCAGTCAAAATTATCCTTACTCCTTAATTTTTTTTCTTATGGAAAAGATGCTCTCCTTCTTTTGATCCCATAATTCAATATAATCTTAGCTCAAATTCAGGATATTTATTTGACCTTTTGTATCCTCTCTATATAATGACATTTCAACCATTACCTTTTGTAAATATAGCTGACCTTTTAATAAAAACGAAGTCACTTTTATTGTTCTTTCTTTTTGTACTACAGAGACAATTTCACCCAGCTCTTAATATTTATTTGTTTGTTTTATTTGGTGGAAATAGTTTTTGGTAAGAATGTCTGGACTTACCCTTTTCCTCTGAGTACCTTTGACTCTGTATTCATTAGCACATTTACAGTTTTAGGTGTTCTTCTCTGATTCCTTGAAATAATTCAAATGCTGAAAACTTAATGCATGTATTTTATAACTTTTAATCTGATGTGGAATCATTTTAGATCAGTGTTTGACAGTATGTTCAGCTTAGAAAAACACTACATTCTCAACTGTATTTCTGAAAGAGAAAAATTACAGTATTCGATTTATGAACTATAATGGCAGTAAGAGTTCCACTTCATAGCATTCTGGTTATTGTGTTCTGAAATGTGTCTTGGATTTCTAGATGAGAAAACAGTATTCAGCCAATGCACCATGCAAGTAGGGCAGGAAGAGTGGTTCTTTGTGTTTTCTTCTACCTGCACGGCAAGAAGTCCATTTGAAACACTATAGACCTGTACTGAATGACAGTATAGATCAATTATGGCACCTTTTACAAAGCTAACATGACTCACATAAAGCGTCTATTCTTGCTTACCGAGTTCTGGCCTACTGCTTTACATCTTTTATTTTATTTTAGGAATGGCTGCTCTGTTTTCAGATCTCTCTATGCTACTGAGATGTAAAAAGCCATGCTGTGTTAGGGAGTATTTGAAGGCATAAATAATAACTTTCATTTTACAACTATTTATGACAGGAGGTAACATGGTGCCCAAGCAAATGAAGACCAAAGTAATGGTATTAGGTAGTAAACCATCAAACTAGCATTAGTTTTTAAAAACCAGATGTAATGCAAATTGAAGATGGGGTAGAGTTTGGTTTAATGTAATTTTGCCTGGACAAAGATCCAGACATGTCATGACTTCTTTGTGATCTTCTAGCTGGATTGAGTCTTACAAAGGTATCCCCCCTAATCAAATTGGAATTGTGAAAATGTCTCTTTTCCTGGAGCAAATAATTCCTTCTAGAAGTCCCATCAGTCCTTATATTAAGAGAGCTGGATTAGGCTCATAGTTTGACACAATTTGATAGCTTCTTATAGGAATATGGGAATGTACCATACAGGAATGCACCATACAATATACAGGGAGGAGAGTAGAAAAGGTACCCTAAATATTGCTGAATAAATACATTTTCTACTGTGTACTGGAATTTATGACAGTGTGGACTCAGATAACCTAGTTAAGAGCAGATATTGTGGGATTTTCTGCCTTGATATTTTGGGTTATATGGCTGCATGGAAGGGCCCACGGTCATATTCCTAATAAAACAGGTAAGGAATTACATAATTTTTCATCCCCCCAGCTACTGCTTCAATTGCATTTAGAGCCCTCAAAGACCATTTTAAAAGAAGTTTAGTTTTTCAAAAGTCAGGAGTGTGGTTGAGAGATCTTTCTTGTTGAATGTGATTTACTCTGCAGTTTAAAAATCCAGCATACTCAAATGGTTTAAAAGTTCAAACTAGGACTTGGGATGCTTATGGAAACCAAGTAGGTGACCTTGGGTAAGTGAGAGTTTCTAAGCCTAAGAGGAAGGAAAGGGCAACCACCTTTGAATAATTATTGACAAGCCCTCGTCCCATATAAAACCAAGGGAGAGAGTCACATTGAGTCATAGTTGACATAAAGGCACATATCATAGTTTAGTTTTCAGTCTGTTGCATATTTATCAGTTTATAGGTTTGTTTCTCTTTCTCCCAATTGCTAGGAGTTTGCACAATATGCATGAAAAGAAAAGAATTTGTTTGAGTCTGTAATACTGTACTAGGGTATCTATTTTGCTCCTCCATAAACTCATAGCAAGAGAACGTTCCTCATCTTTTCATCTAAATCTGCCTATCTAACGTTTGTGTTAGATTGCAGGGAAATAATACATTCAAAAACTCATGCATATATTTAAAAGATGTGAATGAATGAAAATGCAAACATTTGAAAAGTATGTACAAAAGCCTCATTTTAGCCAGTGGGGAAGAATTTGCAAATTAAAAATGGGTAAAAATGTGCAATTTTTGAAAAAAGTGAATTTCCTTAAGGGAGGAAAAACAAAGTCTCACAGCCTGAATTGAAAAGTACATAATAGAATGCAGATGAGATGTAGAGATATGTAACAAAAACAAGGCAAAGAGAATGTCATATCTTTAACAGGATGACAAATACTTCATTTCATTTCATTTCTGGTGCCAAATAAAACTCCTTGATGCAGGAATACTCTCAGAAGGAGAGAAGGGTAAACTTGTTAATGAGGGAATATAAAATGCTGTCACAAAGAATAGAAGGCACATGAGATTTCTTTAGTCATACTCAGGACCCCAAGCAATGAAGACAAGAACATTTCTTCTGTGTGCCTCTTGTTGGGTGTGACTCAGTCTTCAAATTAGGAGTGCAAGATTTATTTTAGGTCTTATAACTAACAAGAATTGCTCATTGGAATCTAGAATATCCTCCTTCCATATTTCCCAATGATAACAGAATCCACACTGATATTGTGTAATCTACTTTCCCCCTCACACAAAAAATACTGACTGGTTCAATAAAGAATGAGGAATGGAAAACTTCAAGGAGGCAGAATGAGATAGATTTATTCCTGAGTATAGTTCTGTTTTGGGGGAGATAATATGAGGTCCTTAGCCTTCTAACTCTTTTCCACTTAGCACTAGTGTTATGATAGTAATATTAGGAGGGCATGCTTTGTTCCAGAAAAGTGGGTCAATTGCATTAAAAGTCTTTGTGGTGAATAACAAATAAATAATTAATTACAAGAGTGAAAGTCAGTAATTGGCCAGCGGCTGAATCCAAGTCTTCCCCAGGATAGGAAAGGTGGAAATTCCTAGCCTTGCCTTGGATCTTATGGAGCTGAGCACAGAAAATCTTTTTCAACCCTGCCATCCTACAAAAAGGATAAGGGAGATCCTGGAAAGCACAGGTCACATATTGACCTTAGCCAAAACACCTCCAGATATTTGGTCTTTCAAGGAGCATATATATATATATATATATATATATATATATATATATATATATATATGCGCTAAGATGATATTGTGGGTAATGTTAAGAAAAAAGAAACTTCTAAATGCCCCATACTAGCAGACATGGGGGCATTTTCATCATGCTTTGGAGTTACTCTGGGCTAGCTTCAGACCAAGACAGGTCTTTTCTGAAACATAAAGTGACTTGCATTCATTTCCTGTTACTAAAGAAAGCCTCTTCTTGCCTTTAGCAGAAAACCCCCCAATCATAGGGAAAATGCTGCTATGACTTTTAATTAGGATTTGGGGGGATACAGTAGACAAGGTTGGTCCTCCAAGTTCTCCTATGGTGCTACTGTAGTTTTATTTATTGCATTTATATACTGCTAGTCTAGTCTTGCACATTTGCTCACACCTGCTGTATGGGGAGAAGTTTCTTGACTATTGATATTTCTTGAACCAAAGTAATCCCTTGATCAAGGTCATCTGGTACCTTCAGTTTTGGTGAGTTGATGACTTCATGTTTTGGTATATCCTTCTGAAGGAGCTATTCAAATCACCTAACCTTTTTGGAGGAAATAAGGCTTGGGCACTTCGAATAACCCATTTAAAGCTCAGACTAAAGCCTAGGGAAAATTCTCTACCCTGTTCACGTGGAGGCCATCAGCTGCCACTGAGCTGGGGACTTTCCCCTTCACTCTCATGCTTGCACTGGATTTATTTCTTCGATCCATAATTCATGGCAAGTAAGTGCTTTTATCCAAATGTTTTGTAGATCTTCCTCTGACCATCTTATATGGCAAGCAACACATAGCCTCAAATACTTGTTAGTTCATTCTCCTGGGAGTTCTATGAACTTGTTATGCTTCTTCTCTTCCAAAAGCAAATGTTAACATGGTACAATATCCTATTAAAGAGCACTGAAGATGTAAATAAGCGGGTGTTAGCAGGTGTGGACTTAAATATTTCATTATTCTGTGCAGTGTGGGGTTGTTCTTAAGAACATTATGTGATCTGAAAAGCTGCCAATACATTTTTCTAAATGGTAGTTGTGTAAGCAAAGAATTACAGCACCAGATGCAGATGAAAGGACATAAAAAAAGTCTGGTGAAGAGGGCTAGTATCCTGAGAAATGGCTTCTCCACATGTTATTTGGAAGCCTAACAGGGGAACATGTTTCCCACCAGAAATGATTTTTAGAACTGACATGAAAAGATTTTAGTAGAAGATAAGGCAACATCCAAAGGTCAATTCCCAGAAATATCCAAAATCAGTGTACAGAATGAGCAACAGTTGTTATAACAAAACTCGCCAAGAAAACACTGATAGGTTTGTCTAAGGATCAGTATAGGGCAGAAATAACTTGATGGCAGGCAGCAAAGGCAAATAAATAAAAGATTTCGGAATACAGCCTCAAAGAACACTCACACCCATGTCTTACCCATGGAGAAAGCAAGGCTAGTCCAAACCATTTCACTTTCTGGAGTGGAAGAACAAACACTGGCCCCCCCCCCCCCCCCCCAGTTGAATGTACCTAGTATCTGGAGCCAGATGAGATATTTTGGCACATAATTAAAGAAACCTCTCTAGTACCCTTTCTGAACTCAAAAGTAGAAACACAAGCTAAAAAAGTAAATATATAACCATTTGCTGCCTTCTTTTCTGGTGTGCTGCAGCTGTCTTACTCTTCCTCAGATTAAGGTTGCTTTTAGGAAAGAGAGTGAAAGCTCCCCTTCAGCATTTAAGGAGTTAAATGTAGCAGGAACATGTGGCATGGACCAGTAGTTAGTGTCAATGGTTTCTCCTCCTCCTTCTGTATAGCACCTTTCTACTTTTTACCTCTTCTTTCTTCCAGGAATGTGATGAAACTCCTTGTTCGCTTAGTTGGATATGCAGGACGTTTCCATCCCCAGCAAAGACTGAAATCTGACTTCCATGTGTAAGATTCAGCTTAGGGACTGCTCTAACCAAATATAGTCATTCTTGCTTGTTTTCCTTTCCTATTATTGATTAATTTCTTTGATACATTTAGAGGCAGTCCCCAAGTCACAAACATCCAACTTACAATTGACTCATCATTTAGAAAATAGGTGAGACAACAGGAAGTGAGAGAAATCTACATCTAGGAAGGGAAATTTGCTCCTGGAAGGGTATCATGGGGAAAAGTGTCTCCACTGAAGCTTTATCACCAACCCATGCTTCCACAACAAGCCAATTTTATCAAGATCCAATTATTATAGGGACAGAAAGTGAGGTGAAATATTATGAACAGGGACACGGACAGCAAAAATAAACACCACAGGGGTGTTAACCCTTTATACTATCCAAAACTCTCTTTCACCCTCCCCCTCTCTATATATAGATGATATAGCTATAGCTATAGCTATAGATATAGATGACTGAAGTTATACTTAAAATGAAGCTGTTCCAATTTACATACAAATTCACCTTAAAAACAAACTTACAGAACCTATTTTGTTTGAGCCAGGGATGAATCTGGAGCAGCTCATTAAGTAGGCAGTCTGCAATCATCATTTAATAATAATAAACTTTATTTAGAAAGGAATGCTGTGATTACTAAAAATCAATACGGATTTCTAAAAAACAAAGCATGCCAGACTAATCTTTTTTTTTTTTTGGATAGAGTTACAAACTTGGTAGATGAAGGGAATGCTTTGGATATAGAGTATCTTGATTTCAGTAAGGCCTTCTACAAAATCCTCCATGATCAAATGTGTGCTAGGCAATGCTATTGTTAGGTGGATCTGTAACTGTTTAAGCAACTGAAAACAAAGGGTGCTCACCAACAGTTCCTTTTTAGCTTGGAAAGAAGTGACTCGTGGCGTGTTGCAGGGTTCGGTCTTGGTCCCAGTTTTGTTCAACATCCAAAACTTTGTCAGTCTGGATTCAAAAGTCCCACAGTATTTTTGTGTGTTCAATTTCTACTACCTTTCCAGGTTTATGATCCCACCAGTTCTTTACTACTGGTAGGTGGTACTTCTGACATAAGTTCCAATGAATCATTTGCTGATGAAACCATTGATCATATCCTCCATTACCCTTTCTTACCCCTCCTGCTGAACACTTTTTCTTCTCCACTCGGGCTCCTTTCTTCCCAGTCTCACTCTGCTCGCTTTGCCTCACTTTGCTCTGGGGCGAGTCTGCGCAGTAGCGCCCACACGGGTCACGTCTTCCTCCCTCCCCCCTCCCCTCCTGAACACACTCACGCTGCCCCCTCGGATCAAAATGGCAGCAGAAGCGGCAGTGTAGAAGAAAAAGTAAGTGTTCAGCAGGAGGGGGAAGAAAGGGCGCAAAGGGGAAGGGGGAGGAAGAGGTCTCTGTCGAAAGTTGGCATGGGCAAACTTGGACCTTTCAGGTGTTTTGCACTCCAACTCCCACCATTTCTAGCAGCCTCAGGCTCTTTTCCTCTCCCCCCCCCCTCAGCCATTTAAGCAGGAAAGGGCCTCAGGCTGTTAGGAATGGTGGTAGTTGAAGTCCAAAGCACCCAGAGGGCTGAAGTTTTGCCATGCCTGTTTTAGGGGCCTTAAAGTGGTGGGCCTCCTTCCAACATTGTGATTCTAGATAGAAAACAAACAATAACATAACATAACATTGTTTAAGTCCACAGTACTCTCTGAGTGTAGGTGAACTACAACTTCCAAACTCAAGGTCAATTCCCAAGCAAACCCTTTCAGTACTTTCTGTTGGTAATGAGAGTTCAATATGCCAAGTTTGGTTCAATTCCATTGTTGCAAGAGTTCAGGATGCTCTTTGATTGTGTGTTAACTATGAATCCCAGAAACTGTAACTCCCAAATGTCAAGGTCTATTTTCCGCAAACTCCATCTGTGTTCACATTTGGGCATATTAAGTATTCATGCCAAGGTTGGTCCTGATCCAACATTGTTTCAGTCCACAGTGCTCTCTGGATATAGGTGAACGATGACTCCAAAACCCAAGGTCAATGCCCACCAAAGTCTTATAGTATTTTCTCTTGGTTATGGGAGTTCTGTGTGGGAAGTTTGTGTCTTTCTGCCATTCCTGCCAGGATATCTATGTTGTGTTTCCTTGAAACAGGCCCAGGTTTCACACTGAGTGTATAAATACATTTAAAAACATATTAGCTATATGTATTACTGTGTTAGAGTGTCATTTTGTGTCATTTTGGTTGGTGGTGTGCCCCAGGATTTTGTGAATGTAAAAAATGTGCTGCGGCTCAAAAAAGGTTGAAAAACACTGATCTGAGCAATGGTATTATGCCTCTCTTTGTAATCTGTCTGTGCAATCTTCTTGCAGCAGCTGAGGACGTGTTCTATTGTTTCATCTGCTTCCTTGCAGAGCCTACATTTGGGATCTGTCATCAACTTTTCAATTCTGGCTTTGATGGAATTTGTTCTAATGGCCTCTCTCTCTCTATATATATATATGTATATACTTTATTTATATTCCGCTCTTCTCACCCCAAAGGGGACTCAGAGCAGATTACATGTACACATACTTAGCAGACAACCCCTGCAATTTGTACATACAATATATAGATGAACAGAGGCAAACTCTGGCCACCAGGGAGAGCTGACGCACTCCTCATCTCTCAGCGTTCCAGCGTCCCTTGTTGTTCCTTCCGCTTGTTCTTGAGCTGCCAGAATCAGGCCCTCCATCTTTTTTTAAAAAGTTCCATTTGTGAGCCACAGCCATGTTTTTTCTTTGTCAATTTGGCACTCAATTTTTGCCAGAAACTGTCCATGGAGTGCCTTCTTTTGCCAGTTTTCTCTTCTGCTCAGGATTGCGTTTTTACGGTATTATTATTATTATTATTATTATTATTAAGCTAAGAGCTGGCAATACATTCATATTACATTTATCACACAGTCAGTATTCCTTTTTTAATGAGGGAAATATCTGTCAGATTACAATATCTGAAAGCCAAGATATTGTAGTTTCCACTGCCTTGCCCAAAGCCTCTTACATTAAAGGAGATTGATTCCAGTTTAAAACCTCATCTTTCCATGGATAAAATTGCTCTGCTCCAAACCCCTTTTGATAAAAGAGACAGTGTTCCAGTTTAAAACTACCTCTTTCCATCAGATAAAATTGCCCTGCTCCAAACCCCATATGTTAAAGGGGACTGATGGGAGTGGGCAATTAAACAGGATGGGAAACTATGATCATGGTTACACTTCACCATGTAACCACACCTTGAATATCTGTACTCTTCAGATTTTAAACAAGTTAAATCACCCTTCTCCAGTTTTATATCCTTCAGATTTGTTGGACTGCAAGTGTTATTACCCTCACCCATAATGGCCAACATCCACTAACCTTTGCCAGAATTAGGATGATGGAAGATTTGTTCAACATCATCAAAGATATCAGGCCAAGGGGAAAAACTGAGCTCAATTGAACCTGCTACTAAATGGTCTTCTGCTGAGATAAGGAAGTATTGGATGCATCACCTTTTCTGGTATCTATCTGTATCTATTATTGATTAAAATATAAATGCTTTCTTCAAGAAATGAAAAGTACTGTATGTAATTCTTGTATTAACAATGAAGAATTGAACATGAACTTGTACAATTTCATTTTTTGTTAACAGAATCTGAGTGATGGGCATATCATTCTGGGAATCTGGGATATTATACTCCAAAAAGTAACTGTTTGGGTACATCTAAGCCATGTAATTGATGCAGTTGACCACTTCAACTGCCATCCCCCTTGATGGACTGTCAATTGTCATGGTGAGGGGGCTTGCGTGTTTCAATAAACCTGTGGGCACAACGACTGGAGTTATGCACTCCCAGGAGTGGCCATGGGGGAGGTTCCAGGCCACAGTCTGAAGACCCAAAGAACTCAACTGTGGAGCAGGCAGAGGATAACATGCTACATGTTACAACTGCTGTGAAGGCGGAAGAAGGCTGCAACAGATTGAGAAGCCATGGCCGTTGTGTTAACCATGCCACTGTGGGACCTCACTCTGTGAAGACTGTGTGTTGGTCAGTTGTGCACTGACCGCCAGACATTTTTAAAAATTTATGCACAGGCGTCTTCCAAAGAAAATAAAAACAAACCAACAAAAGTCCCATGGCAATCAGTGAATGGCGACGGGGGCAGGACTGTGAAATCTAGAAGCCCCTAGTCACAGACTGGCACATGGGTTGTGGCTATGGACTCAGTTGTTCTACCTCAAGTTCTGAGGCAGTTGAGTAGTTCGGCAGCTGTATCCATGACTGAGCAGCCCTTTTGAGGATCCACTCTGCTCACTTCACATGGGGAAGGGGCTAGAAAAGGTGATTTAAAGATGGGCTCAAAGCCAACCTTAAAAACTCTGGCATAGACACTGAAAACTGGGAAGCCCTGGCCCTTGAGTGCTCCAGTTGGAGGTCAGCTGTGACCAGCAGTGTTGTAGAATTTGAAGAGGCATGAATGGAGGGCAAAAGAGATAAATGTGCCAAGATGACAGCACATCTTCCACCTGGAAAGTGATGCCCTCATTGTGGGAGAAGATGCAGATCAAGAATAGGGCTCCACAGTCACCTACGGACCCACCGCCAGTGTACTGACCTTGGAGGACCATCATCCTCAGACTACGAGGGATCACCTAAGTAAAAGTAATGCTATGGAATCCTGAAATTTATAGTTTAGTCAGACACTCATACTCGTTGCCTCATACTCCAAACTACAATTCCTATGATTGTATAGCATTAAGCATGGCAATTAAAGTGGTCTCAAACTGCATCAATTGTACAGAGCAGATCCACCCTTTTGAAGTGTTGATTTAATAGACTAGATAAAGTTTCAACAGCCATTGTTGTTGTTTTTATTATAGAATAATATTTTATTGTCGAAGGCTTCCGTGGCTGGAATCACAACCTCTGAGGATACCTGCCATAGATGTAGGCGAAACATCAGGATAGAATGCTTCTAGAACATGGCCATATAGCCTGAAAAACTTACAACAACCCAGAATACTAATTCATCCAAAGCACCATCTTAAATACCTTTCCGTCTATGCTCAACTCTGTCCCCTTGGGAATACAGAGCAGTCAATTGTATTCATTTCATATTCATTTTTAAAAATGCAACATTGGCATTTTCGGCAGGGTAGGTTTGGGAGGCAGAATGCGCTGCCCTCTGCTTCTTTGCCATTCTTCCACACTTATAGGACTGAAATGCACTGGAATACAAAAGAGGGGCTAATTGGCAAGTCTATGGAGGCAGAAGGTATGATGAAGTGACCTGCCCTGAAGGCTGTTCTCATAATGAGAGACAGCTGAAAGATTATGCATGTAACCTCTGGTAGAGACTCTCTGGCTCTTTCTCAGAAACCAGCAGATGGTAGCAGAGTCTGTGGATCTCAGAAATGGCAAATGTACATTAACTACTGTAACTGCCCTCATTCATTTGCCATTCATCTTCACTTGTCAGTCTTTTCATAAGTGCTTTCTGTAGTGCTGACCCTGAAATTGCATCATTTAATCTGTAATCGCATTTTGCCAACATCTCTCCATTTTTATCGCTTACCAACTGCATTAATTCTGTGGCACTACAGACCACCGGTAGCTTTAGGCAACTCTCAGTGGAAAAGAGATATTCATAAAAACGTAGACACACAGAAAGGGTAGAGGCTGACATGCCTGAGATAAAGGAAGGCATCTTAAAGGAAGGAACGGGTTAGAAAGCTGGGAGGGAGAACTAAAAGGTATTCAGGACCTTGGTTTTCTTTCCCTTTTTTCTTCTCACCCTGAAATGCTGTGCTTTGAATTCTAAATGGCTTATTAGGTTACTATTATTTATAAGAGCTGTCAGGGAGTGCTGTGTCTAGAAAGTACAAGATAAAGGGCAGGCGAGTCCACTATCTAAACAGAAGTACCTCTCACAGGATACTGGGAAGGCGGCCTAAAGAAATACTTTTGTATAAATGTAGTTCAGGGAAAAACACTCTCTCTGCCCTCAGTGCTTTTCTGAAGAGGTATGAGTAGAAAGAATAAACGCTTGAATATTTATGCAGCTGAGAATGAGAGCTTGGAAAGGTACTTATTTTGATGGTAACTTGTACTCCCAGAGTAGCATAAGAAAATAAGAAGAACCCAGTGGGAGTCTATCAAAGATTATCTAATCCAGAATTCTTTTCACCTAATGGCCAACTGAAAAGCTCACAAATTGGAGTGTCTTCTGCATTTCACATGCCACAGATGGGTCTTGGCCAGACAACCACTTCTAATTAATCTGTTTTTATCATGTTTGTCCAATGCAGTCCATGAATTGAACAAGAAAGAACTAAATTAGAAAGTCTAGATGAGGGCATTTATTTCTAATACTTCTTAATGGCTGTCCATGATTCTTATAATTATGTGATCTACTTTTGCCAGATTTCAATAGGTGGATATAATTCTATACTGAAAGTATAGAATTAAATAGTTCATGACAGGGGGCTTATGGGCACATTGCATTCATAGGATTGCCATAGGTCAAAGTTGACTTGATGACCAATGACAACCACCCCCCCAGGAATGAATGAATGAATGGCAGCTGCTGTAGTAAAAACAACAACAACACCTGACTCCCTGTTGGATTGTGCCTATAGAATTTCAGATAATGTTTTTGAGCATGTATGACCACCTGTTTCCTTTTTAATACAAATAAAGATTTATACATACCCAGCAGCTATTTGCATAGTGAGGACTGAATTTCTCATAAAAGTTGGCAGGAAGACCTTGTATTGGTTTAAGAATTCTAAATGACACAGCTGCATGAACTGTTTCAAGTTCTTTCACCTTGTTTATCACCAAATATGTGTGCAATTATAAGGGCCCATATTTGTTTTCAAATTTGATCTTGGGAATCTTGACCTTCACCAGGCAATTAAGGCTTTTTAGGGTACATCTTCAATGTAGAATTAATGCAGATTGACATCATTTTAACTGCCACGGCTCAATATGATAGAATCATGGGAACTGCAGTTTTACAAGCCTTATCTGCTGAAGAGTGCTCATGGTTTACCAAACAATATAGTCAATGGGAGCAATTTTTTAAAAGAAATAATGTCCTGAAACAAAATTCTTATCCATTCCTAAGCACAAATCAGATTAGGGCAACAAGACAAATTTTGATAAATATACTTCATATAGTTGGCATGTACAATTGTATGATCCATAAAAAATGTTCTAAACTATGTTCAAAAGTAGGGGATGCTGGTACTTCATTTCTAAAATTCCTTCTGAATTTTGGGGTAAATTTTTGAAACTCTAATGAAACTTACAAATCTTTGTAAGTACCTTGTTAATGGTGATTGCGCATGCACATTAATGAAAACATCACTGTCAATGGGGAAACTTCAGGGGCTTCTCTTGCCCTCATTTTTTAACTATCCTTATGCAACTTGATACAGTGGTAGAACACATTTACCACTGTTAGCATACCAAATTTCAGAACGTTTGACTTATCTGGGGATTTTTGGTGAATTTTCAAAGTTTTTATAAAAACATTTTTTTAGTAATAAAGAAAACCTGTTTCTGGTTTGAAGGTGTTACTTCCTGTTTCATTGTGTGGTCTTTACTTTGAAAGTAGTTGTTCTACTCCAGAATTTTTTTGTGTGTGGCACAAACTGTTAAATTGATAAAGAAGAGAAATCATAGTATAGACACCATCAAGGGACATCTAGACTGATCCCCTTCTTCTGGGCAGAAAGGCACCATCCAAACTCTCCTGACTTTCAACTAATATGTTTCTCCTATTGAGTTGAAGGGGACCCCAAATCACCCTTCCATGAAGGTCATTGGTTTTTTTTACAGCCCAGCACAGAGATTGCTTAGAGTAAAACAATTATCCCTTATAATGCAACAACAGCAATCCCCTTTAGTGTCTGTCTATATGACACACAATTGACCACATAACTTCAACTTAGTAATTAGCTATACTATTACTTACTTTTACTTCTCTTTGCAGATTCAATCATTTTATTTTAATGTATTTTTCAATGCAATTGTTGTTTATTGATGTTATAAAATGTTGTTAGCCGCCCTGAGTCCCACTTCTGCGGTAGAGAAAAATGGGTTACAAATGATTGAAATAAATAAATAAATAATTTTATTATTACCGACTCTAAACAGCTAGTTGGCTGCCCCCACAGTGCCTTGCTTATGGCAATCGGGCCGAAGTAAAAGTACTGTTTTCTAAAAAGCAATTTAAGTTCCCTTGGCTTTGCAAGAGTTGCTTATTGCTTGCTTTAGACCTCTTTGCAGATTTAATCAGTTTATTTTATATGTAGACTAACTATAAATGGTGATTGCTACAGCCAGGTATTTGGGTCCCTCAGCCATCATTTGGCTACTGAGCAGACTTGCATTCCAGGAAATGTAGTTCATGGCAGGGCCTTTTGCAGTCTCTACCATTGGGGGCCTGGCCTTCCCAAACTACAGTTAAGATGGCTGTGATTGGCCACACCCACCACCTCCCTTCTAGCAGTGCTGGCTCAAATGTGGCCAAAAAATTGAGATTTTAAAAGTTTCCTTGGCTTTACTTTATGTTCTTTTGGCTTTACCAAAGTTGCTTAATGGTTGGAAAAATTAAACAGACCTTGGAACTTTCCTGCATGCCCTGGAATTCACCTTCGTATGTTCAAATTCATATGTCCAGATCAGAGTTCTGATCTAATCCAAAATTTTGCACACCCCTAGTAATCACCATAGAAAAAATTCTGTAGAGAGCAATATTCCACCCCAAAGTGCTATCCGTACATCTAAGAGAATTCAAATGAATTTGGATTATTGACATATTGAATAGTGACTGCAATGATAAATCTAATGCAGGACCCAAATTCTGAAATTATAGAATTGTGAATTCTAAAGGATGCTTAGTACAAATGTTCAACACTAGCAGTGTTTTAGGAACATTTGAAAACAAATTCCAACATGTATTATGTGGATCCCTTCCAATAACATTTTAATGAAAATATTATATAATTCGGCCATGAATAGTTTCTGTTTTCTGGCTTTGTGTTTTGGGTGATGAGAATTTTTCCTGAAGTGAAGGATCACAGCTGATGGATAAACCATAATATAAAATATGAATTTTTGCAACAGCATGAAAAGAAACTCCAAAGTGATTTCTGGTTCCAGGAAGGATGACTGTCTACATATACGAGGGGGTGGATGAGTAAAAGAATATTGTACATTTGAAATAGGCCAGAAAAGTTCAAACAATACTATACATTTAGAATATGGCAGAACATAAAAACAAGAGCACTTCCCATTTTGAATATTGAAATTGAGGTTCCAAGAGATTTTGTTTTTAAAAAGTACATTTAATATCCTAAATTGAATGCCATTCATAACTGCATATATGGAGAACAAGCAAACATGAGTTAAATGAGAAATGCGTCAGGCTTTTACATCAGCACTAGCTCTTGGGAATGGATTGAAATGGAGCTGTTGACCCAGAGCTCATGTGCACAATAGCTGATAATCATCCATATTTATTGAAACTTTGCACATCGTGACGAATGAACTGTGCACATTTCTGGTCAATGTATGTGTTTTCCAAGAGGACTTGAAGAATGCAAATGTTGCACAATGTATACAATTTGTATGTTTCCCACTAGGCCTTGGGGAATGAGCATATCTTAAAATACTCATTTTCTCTAGGTACAATGCATAATTTCCATTAGGTTTTGCACGTATCTTAACTGCATTCTAGAAAATTTAATGGAGATAATTTCTCATGAAGATTCTGAGCAATAGGCAAAAACAGGTACAAAAACCTTTTAAAAATATGCTCATTTTCCCCCCCAAATGTGACAGCAGATATAATTGAATAAGAAACGTGCACAAAACTGTTCTCTTCATAGACAAATAGTGCAGCTTTGTGTAAGAAATGACACTATATCCTTAGACTCTAGGTGGTAGTATGCATCCATTGTGCATTGCTATATTGGCCCATTTCTCTTAAAAATGGGTAGCACAGCAGAAGCACAATCAGCAAGAAATGTATTTTCTTTAAGGAAAGAACTGTAGGGTGTTTTTTTAAAAAATGCCATGTTTACATTATATTATTTCATTTTATTATTTAGGTGTTCTGATTATGTTTAATAGAACAGGATCACTCCTGGAATAATTTAATAGCACTACTAGCCCGCGCTCCCTTGAAAAAAATAAAGGGTAATAAAGACAGCCCCCTCCCACCCTGGCACTTTAAAAATGAACATTATGTTGTTGTTGTAATTGCTGTTGTTGTAGCAGCATACACCCTACTCTACTTCATCAGTTGAATCAGAAAATAGTTAAACTGTTGGAATTCTATATAAAAACAAGAAGTCAGAGAAGAAGGAAATATCTGGGCATCTTAATAAATAATATTTTTCAGTAAATTTCCCTCTGAGGCTGGACCCCCCTGAGGCCCTATAATCTAGTTTCAGAATGTGGGTTATTCGCATTGATCTGAATTATAGGGCCGTGTAGATTGAAAACTCACTAGAAAACTCACTGAATCTATTAGAATTTCTCTCCATGTAAACATATTTTGGGTTGGATTTTCTGAATCACTAGGGATCACAAGCCTTAAAAAGCTGAAATGAAGGTGTGCATCATTCCCTTTTATGCTGATTCATAAAATCAGGATGGCAGTAGAAAAGCAATTACAGTGTGCTTTGCATAAAGATTGCCCAGTTTTAGTTTTCTGCAATTATAAGTAAATCTGGAAAAACTCAAGATATTCTGCTGAGAGATTGCCAGTCAAGAATAGTGGATCATTGATTTGACCCAGAAGACATGTTCCTGCACTTAATGTCCCATGGCTTTGTCTTCTGTGACTTTCTCAACACAAAGTCTTCAACTACAATTCTTTGCAACATAGCATTTCCCTTGTAACTGCCTTTGCTTACTATGTTGTGAATCTAAGGCCTTGTCTACATAGGTAGCTTAATTTGGGACTAGTCTGGAGCATTATGCCCTTTGGGACACCATGTCACTGTCCTTCTGTGCTATCTCTTTGTCATCCATGTTGCTGCCGCCACTCCTTGCTGGCCACCGAATTTCTTGCAAGAACCTGGCTTTCATAGTCATGTCACATCGGATGTTCAAATCCGGGAGAGTGCAGATGAGCTCCTTCTGTCACCTCCAGCTCCCTATGTGGGGACATGAGAGAAGCCCCCAACAAGAATGATAAAACATCAAAACATCTGGGTGTCTCTTGGGCAATGTCCTCGCAGAAAGCCAGTCCTCTCATACCAGAAGTGACTTGCAGTTTCTCAAGTCACTCCTGACATGAAAAAAAGTCAAGTCTGCTGAGGTCATAAGAGAGTCCACTCAATCAACAAGGATAAGGTAAATCTCACAGGGAGCTTTGTGGCTGGTCACTTGCAGCAGCAGCAGTGGAATGAGGTTGAACTACCCCCTTCCCTGTGCTGATCAGCACAAATAAATGTTGATAGAGGTTGTGTCCATATGGACAACAGATCAGGCTGAAATGGACCCAGTCCATTGTCTAGATGGCCTTGGGGATCTGTGGATACTGTGGAGATTTGCAAACTCCAGATTATCCCGCTGGTTGCTTAGTGCAGAGCAAATTCAAGTTAAGGTCTTACCAGAAATATCTATGGGTTTTGAAGACTGACAGCACTGGATTTGGGATGAGTATGATTCTCCTCCCATGTAGACGTCTTTCACCAAATGAGCATTTGTTCCAATACAGTGCCTGGGCAAACTTTATATTTGATAGAACATTGCTATTAAAATCTACCTTTGGCTTTCTACAATATTGAAAATACATGACCACTGATGGTATGATGCTAGAGTTGGGGCAAATCAATCTGGACCATGTTTTTTTTCTGTACATTAATCTGAACTATCCAACATGTTCAATTTCTTCTAAAGATACAGTTCATCACTTTAGATAGCCCCCTTAAAGCCTAAAGTGGTTTCCATACTCCATGGAAATTAGAGGCTGCAGGCTCCAACAAAGTAGTGAAATGCATCACATCCCCCCCCCCCATTCCCATGTTTCTTGTGTTGAATTCTGTGGGTGGCTGTTTCTCAGCTCAAACTGTAATAAATGTGAAATGCGATTGATCAATACTACAAATGGGTGATTAGTGCTCAGTGGGTACCAAACATTAGAGTATGAATTCTCTCTGACTCAGTGTAGCTGAAGAAAGGCAAAGAAAACAAGAAAATAAATTGACTGGACTAATGAAATCAGATTAATTTTTGCAAAGTCAAGTGAAACATAGAAAACAAGACTTACAAAACAAGAAAGTTACTTGAACAAGTCTTTCAAAAACCTAAGAAACAGAGAGGACTTTGACATCTATGATAAGAGTGCTGCCTAGTTGGGTGGTATTTTTTATTCATTATTATTGATGCTCCCTTCCCCCTTTATTTTATTTCAATGCTTTAGTTTAATTTTGATTTTTACCATTGCAAGTTGTCTAGAATGCCCTATTTTGAAACAAAGGCAAGGAAAACTTAAATAGTTGACTAGAAAAAAAATCTTTAGATATTTCTCCAGTGGGGAAGGGAAATTCTGAGTACCAGAACAATAAACAATCAAACTCTCAATTATCTTTCAGAAGAAACAAAATAAATCTTGGGTATGAATGTCAATACAAATTCTCCCAAGTTATGTATTTATTTTGGGAATTGACACGTTTATATCTTTTCTAACAGGGCAAGGCTACACATAACTTTCATCTAATTCAGCAGTTCCCATTCTCTAGTCCTCCAGGTCACTGCTTCTTAAACTGTGGGTCTTGATCCCAAATTTGGTCCCTTTAGCTTAATTTTGGGGTCCTGAATAACTTGGCAATAGTAAACATGTTGGCAACAAAGTTAATGTTTACAGAGGATTCTGCAGAAAACAAATGCTTCAGCTGTATTTCATCAAAAGGGGAAACTGTCTGTTTAGCAAACCTTGCAAATGCTGATTTATAAACAGTATTTTAAAATTTTATACCTATTGTATATATCTACTGTATATACCTGGGGTTAGGTAAAAATTATTTGGACAGAAAGGGGTCACAAGTGGAAAAAGTTTAAGTAGCCCTGCTCTAGACTTTTGAGACTTCAACTTCTAGAAGGCTCAGTCAAACTGGCCATCTGTCATGAATTCTATAACTCAAGTCCAAAACACCAGGAAGATCAAAGACACCTGCCTTATAGGAACTGGGTTGTTGTAGGTTTTTCGGGTTGTATGGCCATGTTTTAGAAGCATTCTCCCCTGACGTTTCGCCTGCATCTGTGGCAAGCACCTTCAAAGATTGTGAGGTTTGTTGGAAACTGAAAAATTGGGTTTATATATCTGTGGAAGGTCCAGGTGGGAGAAAGAACTCTTGTCTATTGGAGCTAGGTGTGCATGTTTCAACTGGCCACCTTGATTAGCATTTGATGGTCTGACAGCTTTTAGGTGTGGCTTGTTATGGCCTGGGAAATTTCATTGTTGAGAGGTGACCAGGTGCTTTTTAAAATTGTTTCCTGGCTGGAGTTTCCCTGTGTTTGAGTTTTATTTTTTATTTACTGTTATAATTTTAGAGCTTTTAGTACTAGTAGCCAGATTTGGTTCATTTTCATGGTTTCTTCCTCTCTGTTGAAATTGTCCACATAGTTATAGGAACTGTTAGATGGATGGTCTCTAAGTTAATGCCATTGTCACACATTTTTTTGTGTGGTATGTAAAGTAGAATGGATATGAGATGCAAAGAATATCTAAAGGAAGTGTAGCTTGCTTTGGGTCAATATTTCCCCTTTACAGAGTGCAGTCAATGGAAATCCTTGCTTATCTGCAGTACGTTTTCTCCTTCTAGTTGCCAGACAGGTTTTCCCAACTCTAAAAGAATACTGGGTTGTAGTAAAGGAACTGTAGACTTTAAAAGCACCAAATTCCTCTTCAGTTTGGATTTTGTATAAAGTTCCATGTTCTCTTTCCAAATTCACTTTCCAAGTTATCATATACTCCAGATGCCACAGGAGAGCTACTTTTGATTAGCATTTTCTGAATTGCAGTGCTATATTTGCTGAAGATCACACTGTAAATGTCAAGAAAACAGCGTGTTGCAAAGAATGCAAGGGCTCCATGGCCCTATTTTTATCCTGGAAATTCTGTGAACAGTAAAACACCTCTTGCTTTGTATATTTTGAGTTCGTGTGTGTGTATTAAAATGTTGTACATCAATTCACACTTCAAAATAGCAGTTATGTTAGATCTGATCGAGGCAAACACATTGTTTGAAGTTATCAGGTATCAGAAAAATAATCATGCTCGCCACTTGGCTTTCCTTCTTTTAAAAATAAAATTAGTAGATAACTTGCTGACTAAGCAGTAAAATACAAATGTAATGGAGGTAATTTTGACCTCACTATTAGTCATTAGGCAAAGTTTGACCATTTCATCACATGGGGCTTGGGCTCTGTCCTATGATGTTTCCAGAACAGAGTCCACCGGGGCTCATCACATGATGCAGGTCTACTTCCGGCTGAGCTCTGTCCTGGAAGTGTCGTAGGATGGAGCCCAAACCTCATGTGATGAAATGGTCATATTTTGCCAAAGTTGTCCTGGCTCCATCCTGGAAGTCTTGTACACAGAGTAAGGCTCTAATACTAACAATACTGTAAACACGCTATGAGAGCTAATAAAGAATAGATGCAATATTGTGTAAATCACTTATTTTATAAAAATAATCTATAGAGAATCAATAAGGTATCATATAGATATAGTGCAAAGTGCAAGTATATATTCAATTATACAACTTTACAGTGTTATCTCAACAAATTCACATTTGTGGTATTATTTCAATCACTCATAATATGAATATCACAGCATTAATGCATAATACATCAATCACTCATAATATGAATATCACAGCATTCATGCATAATACATAAAGCAAGGCACTGGTGTAATTATAACGAAACCAACATAATAAACCTGTAATTCCACCATGGGGTGAATTCCATCCCTGGTTTTGTAGCATGCCTTAGGAAATCCCTGGATGTAAACAATGGGCTGCTTGCCCGCTAGAGGAGCAGACGTTGCTTGGCTAGAGTTCTGTGTGACTGCTTGAATGCTCGGCGTCCGTCCTCCGTGGGGGCAGCAGAAAAGGGTGGGTCTGCAGGCTGTGGTTCCGTGGATCCAAAGATGTTCAAGGAGTCCTACGCGGTTCGCCTGACGGTTCTTTGTGCAGAGCTCGGACCGTTTCGGGGGGGGGGGCTCCTGGATGGTGGATGGAGCCCGCGGCTTCATCAGAGGCTGCACCAGCGTTCGCCCAATTGACGCGTACCTGCTAAGGAGGCTTGCGTCGCTGCAGGAGTATATTCACATCCAATGCATAACGAGTAGGCTTGACCATAAGGACGTCAATGTGATCTGAACACTTGACCACCCTTCTGTGTTAAATTAGCAACAACAAAGCTGAAAACTTCTTTCAGACAAATGGATGTTCAGAAACAGGAGAAACCCATTCAATGAATGATTCGTTATGTTAAATAGTATGCATATGTATGTATGCGTTTCTCTCTCTCCCTCTCCCCCCTCTCTATATATGAACTGGATTATATGAGTCTACACTGCCATATAATCCAGTTTAAAACAAATAATCTGGGTTGTATATTTATTTATTTATTTATAGTATCTCTAGCCCCCCTTTCACAGCTCTCAGGCAACTCAAGACAGGTTACAGATTGGCAACAATTCTTTTTTTTCTTTTTATTGTATTGTTATAATACATTTACACTTACTTTACATTGCTTTAGTTACAATACATTTTTCTTCCCCTGACCCTCCCCTCCCCCGTTGACAAGTTAGTCCTTCATTTATTTGAGCCATCGTTGCATTCTGTCCAGTTTTTCCCCCAATGTTCATCTTCTGGTTTAGCTTCCTGTATCCAGTTTTGAAGGGTGACCATATTTCTTTGATTTTCTTCTGCTTTTCTGTCCATGGATTTTCATTTCTTAGAATGTCCATAATTTCCAACTGAACTTGTTCCCACACATATTCATACCATTTTTCAAGGGTCCATTTCTTTCTTTCTTTCCACCCCCAGGCAATCACAGCATGTGCCGCTCTAAACATCATCATAACTAATTTTTGTTCTTGCGCTTTGATTTTACTATCCCCACATATCCCTTTTAAGAGAATATCCATATTTAAATCATTTTTTTATTTTTGTATATAGTTCAATCTTCTTAAAAATTTGATTCCAGAACCTTTGTATCTCCTTACACTCCCACCAGAGATGTGAGTACCAGGCTTCTCTACTCCCACAGTGCCAACATTTCGGGTTTAGACCCTGGATCATATGTGCCAATTGGATTGGTGTCCTGTACCATTTTGTTATTACTTTCTGCTCTAGTTCCCTATATTTTTCTATTTTTATTTTATTTAGTCCATTCCTTATCCTATCTATTCTTTCTTTCCCTAGGCCTCCTTCCTTTTCCCACCTATTTTCCATCCTTTTATACATAAATTCCTTATCTTCCAGCATTCTTCCATATATTTTGCCTAACCCTTTTTGCCTTCCACTGGATCTTTCTTTTAATATCCTATCTATTATATTTTCACCTGAATTGCTATCTTCCTTTTTTATTTGTTCCCAAATGCCTCTCAATGTTAGCCAAAATCTTTCTCCTCCTAAGTTTTTCAACTGACTCCATTCCATTATTACATTCTTTTCGTTATATAAGTCTTTTATTTTACAATATCCCCACTGTTCTAGTTTCTTTATGACGCTCTTATCCTCTTTGTTTCTCAGATTCCCTATCGGAGCTTCCTTTGAGAAAAATGGCATCCATTTCTTTTTCCATTTCTCCCATATTTTTAAAGCTATTTTCCTCGGACCTATTGTTTTCCCTATCACCTCTTTCAATTTTTGTGTAAAAATTCCATATTCACCTTGACCTTTGTTTACTTCATTTTCTATTCTTATCCATTTTACTTGATTTTCTTCTTCTAGTTCTAAAATTGTCTTCAATTGAAAAGCTTCATAATATTCTTCTAATTTTGGTATCCCCCATCCTATTTCTTTGTTTGGCATATATAATTCCTTATTACTTATTCTTGGTCTCTTCCCCCCAAATATCCACTTTCTAATTTCTCGATCCCATTTTTGAAATGTTTGTTGTGAAATATCTAATGGCAGTGTTTGAAACAAATACAATATTTTAGGAAGTATACACATTTTAATTGCCCTAATTCTCTTTGATATATTCCAAATTGGCAACAATTCGATGCCATACATTAATAAAAAACACGATTAAAACAATTGGCATAACAATATAAAAGATATATAAAACCATTGAAAAATATATAATCATCAGTGTCGTCCTGTTAAAATCATCTTCTAATAGCATCGTCTAGCCATTTCATGTTCATTCTTCATAGATTCATGTTTATATTTTCTGCTGCATTTCCAAAAGCTTACTCAAAGAGCCAAGTTTTCATTTTTTCCAGAAAGTCAGGATTATATGGCAGTGTAAATTCATATAATCCAGTTCAAAGGTCCTGCTTGTCCTATTACCTCGTTTTCAGTCTGCTAATTGGCAGTTTGAGTATAATTTGAGGATCTTTATGAAATTACATTTCAAAGATGGACTTTGGTGGAAAAGAAAGTGTTCAAGGTTCCAAAAATACTTCCATGCAGTTTATTAATATAGAAAAGGGGGATTCACAATATTATTCAGTCCCCAAAGAAACCCATAAGGGGTTCAGATCTGAACATACAGCAGTTAGGAGGTTATTGCTGCTATGATTCTTTTTTGAAACAAGAACAGCAGTAATATGAAATGGTGGCATTTTCCATTACATTAAAAGCAAGTAGGTAGCGTGGAGTGGGAAGGGGAGGGGAGAAGAAAGTGTAAGGGGGAGAACAGAAGAGCATATGCAAAAATGATGAGTGAGAGTTTGTGGAAAACAAAACAAAACTCTGCTGTCTAATAAACCGTATGTTTTATCATTTGGTATTTATCACAGAAAAGCAACACAAATGAAATGGCCTGACCTTTTCACTGGAAGAAGCAAAACTCTGACAGCAGTTAATAGTTACAGCTAACAGTTGTGCAATTTTAAGCTTGTTATATAATGTTCAGGGCTGCTGAAAGAATTTGGAAGGATTTTTTTTGCAAGAGGCTTTATTCTTTTCTTTTTCTGGCAGAACCCAGTGTTCTCTGTTTGATAGTGGAATGGACTAGGGATGTGCAAAGCTTCAGAGCTCCATTTTGTAATTCAGTGATTCAGATTATTTGTAAATACAAATTTCTGAATTACTAATCAGAAAGGATCTCCATGAAGTGTTTATGAATCAAAACACATGCCTCCAAAACTTTCAGAGACATTTGTAAAGATCTGTTGTTTCAGAGCTTTTTTTTATAGTGTCACATTTCATCACCTGTAATTGTCTAGGGTGGAAGGGGGCTGAGTTGGGAGGGGAAATGTGCTGTTTCCCCCTTATCAGCCAACCAGAAAAAAAGAAAGCCAAATCACATGGCTTTCTGCAAAGCTGGACTTATATACAACCCTCAGCATCTCCTCTGTGTCTTTTGTGGTATTTGCAGGAGAGAAAAAGGAGTGTTCTTTAGAGGTCCATTCTGTTTCTGTCTGTTTCTTAGAACTTAAACTTATAGTAGCTTTTTGAGAATTCAGTTTCTGTCTGTCCCTTCCAGTCCCTTCCTCTGTCCCTTCCTCAGTTGAAATTTTATCCAACAATCCCAAACTGTAGCCCTGTTCTTCTGATGAGCTGAATTCTCGGAAATGTAGCTTGGGAAGGCATTGACCTCTGTAGCAGAATATTCAAAAGGACCCACCCTACAATAATAAATGTTGGAAGTGCAGTAGAGAGCCAGGCAACTTTTACCATATGTGGTGGAATTGTAAAAAAAATTAAGAAATATTGGGGGAAAATACATAAAGAAATTTAAAAAGCCCTACATAGAACATTCGATCTAAAACCAGATTATTTGCTACCAGGTCTGATAGACTTTAAGTTGGATATGAATAAAAACTTTTGATATAAATAAAAATAAATAAATCTGTGTTAGCTTTAACGTGGATTGCAACCCAGGGGGTGGGATCTGGAGGCAATGCTCTTCAGATCTCGGCCCTGAGTTGCAATCCGCGTTAGAGCTAACACGGATTGCAACTCAGGGGGCAGGATCTGGAGGTAATTCCTCATGTTTACCTAGATTGGAGGATTCCTCATGTTTGCCTAGACTTGAAGGAAAAGCACATGGCACAAGGAGATGAGGGAAGGGCACTGGAGCCATTCCTGTCACATGCCTCTGCCTCTGTCTCAAGGCTGGGCTTTCCCAGAGAGAGGAGCCGGAGAGCCTCCAGAAGCTCCAGCCATAGTGCTTGGGGCAGAAGAGGCTCAAGGCATTGGAGAAGGAGGAGAAGCACCTCAGCCCGGCGGCATGGCTTCTCCCACAACTCTGTGTCCTTCAGCTCTCCCAGGTCCCGATCCGGCAAGCTTTCCACAGCTCCGCTCCCCAGCCCCCAAGAGTAGCTTTACTCCACATCTGAGAATAGAACCAACTGTCATAGAGGGAGCTGGCGGTGAGTATGTTTTTCCCCCAGTTGACTTCAGTTTGAGGCTGATTTCTTCCTTCTGTGGGAAGAAGGGAAGAAATCCCCACCCAAACTCTGCTAACAATGCCTGTCCGCCATTAACGAAGCCATTCTGAAATTTCTGAATTAATCTGAATTAATTCTGAAATTTTAATGAAACATTTCAGAAGTCTATCAGATTCGAAGCGCCAGCCCCTCTAGATCCGAACCGAGTTTTGAACCATTTTTTTGTGGATCAACCAGCCCTAGTATTTAGATTGGAAAAATTCTTAAAAATCAGTGTCTAACTAATTGTTCTGAAAATTGGCAGGCTTGCTGACCTACCCATCTTGTCTCACTGTAACACAGTTTGAAAAGACACTTGTAGTTTTTTAAAATAATTTTTAATTAAAACAACTTTTAAAAATTCCTAAAAATCAATAATTGAACAAGTCTTTCTGAATTTTTGAAAGATTGGTGCTCTGCTTATGTTGTCACATTGTGCAGAAATTTGAAGGGATACCTCAAATTTACATTTTTTTTACATTAAATTTACATTAGTTTACATTTTTTTAAAAAAAATCATTTTTAAAATTCTAAAAATTGGCAGATGATCAAAACGTTCTGAAACTTGGCAGACTTAAAGTCATAAATGCTGCCTACGATGTGCCAAGTTTAATCTGGATAGCGACAAAAATGACAGAGAAATTCATTTGAACAAATATGGAACAATATTTACAAAGCAATTATGAAGCTTTGGAGATTCAAGTTATGAATCAGAATGGGAACTGCCCAAATCTTTGCTAATAGAAGCAGGGGCCATCCAAATCTCTTTAAAAATACTAATTGGATTTCAGCTATTTCCCTCACCTCTGGAATGGATATGTCAGAAGTGGAACAGCAAAGCACATACCCCAGCATATACCCCAAATTGGTGGAGGGCATTAGATGGCTCATGGCAGAAGCTGTGTTACATTACGGTATTTCTAGTCACATGACACTAGATGCTGTATTTCTTTCATTCTTACTGTATTGTTTTGTTATTCCATTTGCTTATATTTATGTGTACACTGGGATCCAAATGTACACAGAAATTAAAATAGATTTCCAAACATTTTCATGTTCATATCAATCTGAAACCATAATTATGAAGAACTATTATCAATATCTACTGTTTATGGATGATGTCCAGGACGTAGAAAAGCAACTTCTTGTTTGTTTTTGTGTTTATTTTTAAAGCCTTATCCTACACCTAAAATAAGGCCTGCCAAAACATGGTAAAATTATTCCAGGCCTGCTAGATGGGGCACTGATGGCCAAAAGCATTTATTCTGTGGGCCCATCATTGTTCTGTTCTTCAGTTAGACTCATGGACACAAGAATGGCACTTGTATATAGATGATTGTGCGATCCTGTATGGCAGTGAATTGAGCTGGATGGCTTTTCCAATGTGCTGATTTTGTGGTGCCTGGCACATTCATTTAAGTCAGGTTATGTGTTGCTGGTCTCCCACAACACATAGCCTTACTCAAATGATAGTAGACTAACAAAGTTCCTGTTGATCCCATGGTTATATTCTAGCTAGGATTAACAAGTGAGATTGAATCCCCAGCTTTCATCTCTGCTGCCTTCAGACTCTAGAGTAAGCAGAGAAGGGTTTCTTGGAAGATATTCAAGGTTTAATGTTCAATTCACATATATCAAAGTTCAAATAATGGAGTAAGTGGAATGCATGCTGTTGTAAATCACAGGTTACACACTTTCCAACCAAAAAGGTCCCAAGTACTTGTATATCAATGTGTAAATCACTTGTGGTATGCAAACAAATGGTGCGGGACAGGCGGAAAGGAGGTGGGTCAACGGTCAACTACAGGCCTCGCTGTTTCGCCTAATTAGGCTTCTTCCGGACCCCAAAGCAAACAAAATACAGTGCACAGTGGCAATTCCACTGGTCCAAGGGTTCAATATAATCTTACAATTATGTTCATCCTGGAGGAGGTGGGCACAGCCACCGGTATAGTCGAACGCCCGAACGGGGTCCGGAAGAAGCCTAATTAGGCGAAACGGTGAGGCCTGTAGTTGACCGTTGACCCACCTCTATTCCGCCTGTCCCGCACCATTTGTTTGCATACTACAAGTGATTTACACATTGATATACAAGTACTTGGGACCTTTTGGTTGGAAAGTGTGTAACCTGTGATTTACAACAGCATGCATTCCACTTACTCCATTATTTGAACTTTGATATATGTGAATTGAACATTAAACCTTGAATATCTTCCAAGAAACCCTTCTCTGCTTACTCCTTCGATGTTTTCCGAGAACACCCTACCCTTTTTTTCAGACTCTAGAGTATCACTTCCTGGTTGATTGGTCCAGATAGCTTACCAGCTGGTAGCATTTCTGGCTGAGGGTTGCCATTTCCCCATGGAAGCTGTTGCAGTTACTTAGAAGTAGAAATCCTAATTTCTGCCTAAAAGGCCATTCTCTCTTTACCCTATTCTCCTCAGAGGAACCCCTTTTGCTCCCTCAGTTATTGCAAAGCAGAAAAGGAAGAGAGGAAAAAACAGTATACAGCATGCCTGTCTTGATTATTTTGGGCAAAGCTCTGACTATGTCGAATAACTGAAAATAAAATAATCTTAAACAAATTACATTACAGTAAATAGACCTAAAGCACTATATACTCTCTATGATTTTTATATACTATATGTCTACAAAGATCTTTAGGGGTTTTAGTCTTTTAATGTGCATTCATATAGTCTTGATAATAGTGAACTTACAAACAGTTGAATACATGTCTCTCTAAGAAATAAGAGCAGTAAGGAGGGCAGTCAACCTGTAACTCTTTCCTGCTTACTGTTTCTCTCAGAATCAGAATGGTGTAACAACAGTTCTTCAGAGACTTGAGATGAATGGAGGCACCTGCAATTTCATCCACAATGAAGTCAAGAAGACAATTTTGCTTTCGGCTGTCAGTATAAGGAGTCTACTAAATTACCTCCACTCTGTGTTTCACCTTCTAAAATGCTCCTGGGTTGTAAAAGTACCCTGTTAACCTATGGGAAAATATAATGGCAGTTTGGATGTTTATGAAAGAAACAGAAAAAAGTCAAGTCTAGCATGATGCGTTGATGTCAGTAGGCCTCTAACACTAGTCAGATGGAATCACAAAGCCTCAGGAATGGAAAACCAAACAAAAAAGCCACCACACATTTTGTTACACATTTCTTTGATCCATTAAGCCTTCTTTGAGTTTTTTTAAAAAAATGTACATACATACTTGATACAACTGGCTTTCTTGTTATACTGATTTCTTTTTTAAAATGCCAAACTAACAATGCTCACCCATTTTTCCTATGGCTAAGAGTTGATAGTAGCTATTTCAGGACCTGCACATCTGGTGCCTCATAAAGGGATCTGCCAGAGCTATCAGAAATGTTTAAAACAGTGTTTAGACCAAATACCCACAATCAATTCAGGTGCTGTGAGAGAGAACCCAATTAAAATTAATGGTGGGGCCAAACTCTAGCAGATGTTCAATTATCTCTACTGTCTGTATAAAGGCGATCAAGAGGGCATGCTACTGGTTTAAGATCCCCTCAAGCTTTCCAACAGTTTTCCTTCTTTAAAGAAATTGGTCAAACTGTAGGCACATTATCCCTGCAAAACAGCCTCTTCCTTGTCATTGGTTTATATTTGGAAGGCCCTAATAAGATGTCTACATGTGTATAAAATATATTTTAGAGTTAAAACACACTTGGACTAAGGTCAAAATTCCTGCATGAAAAGACATATATTATAGCTAAGAGTAAACAACTGAAATCAAGTAATCTGCCCCATAGATTTCAAAGTTTACATTCTGACTGAGTGTCAGTCCACCTCATTTTAAGCCAAGGTTTTTCTCCATACTTTCCACACCATGTTGATGTTATGCATGGTATACACATGGTGTACAAATTCAGAATGTACACTCAAAAAAATAGCTTCATTGAACTGGATGTGTACTCATAAAGTTCCTTATCTTGTAGTCCTGGAGTCCATTTTTCTTGTTTGTTTTCAAAATATAAGGTGTATTTTATGATAAATAAAACATCCAGATTCTGTATGCTGATTTAATACAAGAGTTAAGGTTATCTCATGCTGACTCAAGGTTCACAAAGCAAGGATTTTGAAAGCTGATGCCTTAATAATATGCCCTACAATCAATAATAATGCTGTGCAATACTGCAAATGATGATAACGTATAACTTAGCTTCTATACACTCACACTTTTCTTTCAGAAGAGGAGGAAGAGGAGGATGACACAAACGTGGAGGTGTTTGGGACCAGCAAGATGGTTCACATCTTCTTGTCTGATATTGCCAGGGAAACAAAAATACTTAAGGTAGCCCAATATTTGAAAAGATCGCAGAGGGTATTTTTGTATTTGTAATTACCCTAATTTGAAGGGCTATTCTGTCGAGATCCAGTTTAAAGGTATTTTTCACTAAATCATTGGAAGGGTGAAGCAAGGCATTGAAAGTGATCTTCAACATTGGCACCTGAATAGAAGGCTGAACAGACGAACCATCGGGATATACTCATCTATATAATGGTGAGATATACTATTGCTATTTATAATTTATAGCAATTACATTCACAAATAGGTTAGCACAGTGTTACTCAAAGTTGTTGTTCATGTCTTCAACAAGTTTCCAGGAAACAGAGAAAACCTTAGAACCAAAGGTCACAAACTAGCAACTGGTCCTTGGGACATAATGAAACAATTAGTGCAAACACCAGTTTAAACACATACGTTCATCTACTCTAAACTCAGGCATCAAAGAGCCTGAGAAGCAAATATCATGCAGACATTTTATTTATGCATCTATTTTTAAATGTAATTCCTCCCCCTTTTAAAAACCATGCATAAGTGGCCATCTTTGGTGAAAAGCTGTGCTTGTGTTTTATAACAAGATTGAATATTAGATCAACCATCTTGTCTTGAAAAGTTTTCATGAAAGTTTTATGATTTCCTAATCAGATTGTTTATAGAAACATCCACATCACTAACTCCTCTTCCTTATGTATCTGAGGGTTAAACTGCATGCTACAGGAAATGAGTAATGTGCATTCTAAAATAAGGTCTTCTTCTCTAAACTTTTGCAAATGCAGGAATCCCCAGTTAGTGTCATGGTCCAGGACTCAGATTTCAAAGAAGAGTATGATCTTTCATATTAACTTGTGGAATGGAAGTCTCAAAACTCACCCAAGACTGATCAAACATCAGCACAATCAGTAAAGCTATACAACAAGATGAGGAGATATGGCCCTCAAGCCTCGAGTCTTGATGTAAAGAAAAGACAACAGAACAAAGATGTTCGATGAGAATTCTTGCCAAGCAAAAGGAGAAGTTGACAATTCTTTTTGGCACTTGGACACTTTGCCTGGCTTTTGGCTTATCTTCTGCATGTCTCCTTCCAAACACATCCTTCCAGGCACTTGTAATGTAAAATCATTTGGTCTGTATCCATTGGAGACTAGCAAAGCTGATTCCTCTCCTGCTGCACCTTGTACTGGACACTGTACAGATCAAGGGGCCACATTCAATTAGGTTTCTGAGACTCTTACAAACTTATTATTCCAAGCTGCTCTTAAATACAATCCATCTTTTGCCAATTTTTTTAAAGGAACCACAGACCACAATCCATGAAACCAAATGTTTCCCAATGACGCTACTTCTACAACCAGATTTTGAATTTGCAACATTGGTTATGTGTTCAGTTTAGTACATATTGTGAATTTTTAAAATTGCTAATAAACATGAAAGCAAACCTACAGCTACAGATGGATTAAGCAAATGAGACTATCAGAAATAAAATACAACAATAATAAGCAATGTTATATAAATATCATTACAAAATATAATGAATAATATATACAACCCATACAAATAATGATGATTGGAATTCTACAATGAAAAAGTTAATCTACATGGAATATTACCTAAATCATACCAGGGTAAAATATAAAGGACTGGATAGCAGTTCACAGTAGTCCATAATAAGAAAGTGAAGGTATGTAGAACACTATCTAAAGTCATAATAAGACAAAAGGAACTCCCCCAAAATAAATGTAGCCTGTGAGAATTAGCAAAAAATATAAACTCTATATCTATATATAGCTATATCTTCTATATAATAAAAGTGAATGTATGTATGCATGTATGCAAGCGGTGGTGGTCAGTGTGGTGATGTATTTTTCTGGCCGGGCCTGCGACTTCCACAGAGCACTGTGACCCACCCCCACACACACAAATGATGGACCTGGATCAAACTTGGCACATAGACCCGCATTGTCCCTTTATGTCTTGGTGTGGTTTGGAGAAGGATGGACCTTGGTTGATGGGATTTGCAGTACCTCACCTGCTTTGGATCTGACTTCAACAGACTACTGCAATCTCCACAAATGACTGACCTGGACTAAACTTGGCACAAAGAAGCCCCATGATCAACTGAACATTCTGGTTTGCAGGGAATTGACCTTGTTTTTTGGGAGTTTGTAGCTCACCTGTATCCAGAGATACTGTGACTGGGACCAAATTTGGCACAGAGAATTTGGTCCCAACTGACCAACTGAACATACTGGAGAAGTTTGGGGGGAAATTTACCTTGATTTCTGAGAACTGTAGTTCACCCATATTCAGAGAGCGCTCTGGACCCAGCCGACAACAGATCTGGACTAAACTTGGCACACAGACCCAACATGGCGAACTTTGGATACTTATGGGGTTTGGGAGTGATTGACCATGATTTTGGGAGTCATAGTTTGCTCACATCCTTATGAATTTTCTAATGGGAACTTCCACAGAGCACCATGGTTGATGGAATTTGCAGTACCTTTATTCACACCCAGAGACTATTAATAATGCCATCAGCCATTGATCTGCTCCAAACTTGGGACACAGTCAACACCCTCCCCCATGACACACTTTACACCTTGGTGAGGTTTGGGGGAGGATGGACCATGAACAATGGGATTTGTAGTAACTTAACCTACTTCCAGAGATTACTATTAGCCCCATCAGCCTTGGATCTGCACCAATTTCTAATGGGTCCATTCATAACATCCAAAAACAAACTGCCTTTTTCAAATAGCCCAGGCATTGCTGGGTACCCAGACTAGTATTAAATAAACTCTAAATGCTAACTAGTCAGATTAGATACTGTCAGGGAACATGTCAATGCTACCAAATATGCAACAATCATTGACAGGAAATGTGGATGATCATAAGAAAGACCCTATTAAATCATTGTGAGATGATCACTTCTGGGATCAACAGAATTATTTCATTACTGGTTCTCCTCAATAAATCTATCTCAATGTTCAATATATCAATTCCAAGAAGCTACAAATATGACATATTTAAAATATAGTCCATATAATGCACACAATAATAACAAACACATTTAGGATGGTTGAAATCCACAACTGCAGTTCACCCCACACTGTAATATGGACTGGTAAAATAGTTTAATGCAAATTCCAAACTGAGCAATATATTTTTCAAAAGCATTTATATTCCTGGTTGCCAGGAGATGTCACAAAGTAGCCCCAGATGACAACATTTGCCCATCCCTGACCTAAAAGAATTCTGGATCAACTGTAGAGGTCAAAGTCACATTTTTCATCTGCAGATCTATTTTAGTTTTGCTATTGTGATGAGTCATTGCAGTTAATTAGTTACTTGATGCACACTTGCTGTAAATTTAGGATAAGAATAAATAATCCCAAAACCTTTATTATCAAGTGTTATATCCAATAATCCAAAAGCTTTTGGAATAATATAGACAATCAGTAATTCAAAATCAGATTTAATTTGAGACAGAGTTCAAAACTGACAACGTTTTCAACCTAGGCATGTGATACTGTAATAAAGAAAATAGTCGAACATATATAGAATGCATTTCTTTCTGGCACAAAGATTCAAAATCTGTCCCAAGAAAAAGAAGAAAAGGGGGGGGGAGAGAATGAAGGACTGAATGAATGAATTTGGGGTTTTGACATCTTTTGAGGCATTAAGGATTGTTCAACTCTTTCCAAGGAAACAAGCCATCTAGTCTTTATGTTGTGGCACCTTAAGAAATTAAAAGGTTTCTCTGATATAAGCATTTGTGGACTACAGTTCACTACATAAAATGTCAAAGATAATGAGTTAGTATTTTTATTGCTTCAAAACTCTTTGGTATTTTTGTTCGATTTTTGCCACTTTTTATAATCTGGAGAAATGAGTGAAATATGCTCTTGAAATATTATTGCTCATGTTATCATTGCTGTGTTTGCCTCTCAGCAAACATTCCTAAATTTTCAAACTTCTAATGAGCCATTCAGTGAAGGAAACCACTTTAAATAGGCAAAAATATATCCTTCCATCACAGTCTTTTTTATGTCATGAAATATCACTCCATTATAGTAGTTTGAGGATCACTACTAGTAATGAACAACATAATATAGGAGTAAAGACAAACATTAATTTGTTGCCGATATTCAAACAACATATAATCATTCATATGAATGCTGAAAGTATAATATAATGCCATATGATGTGACTCTCTTACAAAAAATAGCTTGTTTTTGAATATATAAATAGTAAATTCAGTTTGCATTCTGTATACACAGATAAGACATTCCTGGGTGGCTGTCTTAAGTAATTCAGGTATGTGAAGAGGGAATTAAAACTGCCACAGTCTAATGTCTTTCCTAAATAGTGACTCTATTGAGGTAATCACTTGTGACTTGTCTCCAAGATACTTGTGGAAGTGTTGATGAGTGGAGATGCTCAAGAAATGTGTCAGTCTGAATTCCAGGGGGAACTCACACAAGCCACATTTTCTCCGCATTGATATGGAGATGACTGCCTATTTTTACTTTGGTATTTATGCTTATATAAATTTATGAGGCAGTTCAAGGGGTGTTTGAAAATCTTCCCTTCATCCTAATAATGGCTACTACAAAAGGCATCTAAGAAGTATCCTATTTACTCTTGCATAACTCTAAACATTTTAATGAAAAAAATCAACCTGGGTCAATTTATATATAGATCAACATAAATACTATACCTTACACCAGTGGTTCTCAACCTGGGGGTCGCGACCCCCAGGGGGGTCGCGGGGCCATTTTCGAGGGGTCGCGGGGCCGCCTCCCTTGGCCCCTCCCCTTCCGGGATGACTGCCGGACCCCTGGTGCTGGCTCTTGCTGCCTGCCGGGTGATGGGAAGGTGCCTGCTCTTACTTTTCAGAGGCACTTTCCCTTCTCTCCCAGCCCCTTCACGGCCCGGTGGGAGTCCCTCGGCGACCCTCTTTTCCTTCCTTCTGGTTGCCCCTCCACCTGCCCTCCGCGCCATACTGACTGACCCCTCAGCTGGAGCCACTGGCCTCCTCGGCATGATCGGCATGCTGCTGCTTTATTTACTTCAGGCAGTGGCTCTCCTGCTGCTGCACGTGGAGTGAGCAAGTGAGGCGCTGGAGCCTGGGTTGCTCCCTCCAAGGGGCGTGGAGGTCAGGCCCCCTGTTCAAGAGGGGACTGGGCTGCTTTCCCTCTTTTTTGCGTGGTTGGGGGACACTTTCTGGCTGGAGGGGGGAGTTTTGTGTGGCTCCAAAAGTTCCTGCGTGCCTGGGACTGGCTGGGGTTCATGTATGTTGGTGGCGCCTGAGGACTTTGCCTGATGGGAGTTTGCAGCTGTGGGTGTTGGATGGCTTTTGTGCGGCTGCTCTTTGAAGGAGTTCCTGGGTTAGAGTTTGTGTTGCTGTGTGAGGAAGTGGTGTAGTGTTGGAGGTGCTTCAGGAGGAGGAGGAGTCTGTCGGTGTGTTTTTTGTGTCCTTGTGGGGTTGCTGACTGAGTGTCCCCAATGCTTTGCGAGGAGGGACCCAAAAAGGAGAGCGGGAAAAGCGTCGCTTTTTTGGGTTTCTCCTGAGGGTTCATTTCTCCCTCTTCTTCAGAGGGGAGGGAGAGCCCTTTCTTTCCTTTTTAGGATTTCAGAGCAGGGGGGCTCTTTCTTTCCTTTGGGGAGTGAGTGAGGCACTCGCTGTTGTCCTGGCCCCTCCCCTTCTCTCCTTCCCTCTGCCTTGTTTTAGTGTCGCTTTCTTTTCTGGAAGAGGCAGGAGCCGAGCTGCCTTCCTCCCCCTCCTCCTCCTTGAGTGCCTTTCCCAGCGCAGGAAAGCCTCCGGAACAGTTTGCCTGTTTTTCTTTTTACTATGGGGCTGGGGACGTTTAGTTTGTATAGAAAATAAGGTTGAGAGAAGGGGGCATGATAGTAGTCATGTTTAAATAGGAAAGGACATCACATTGAGGAGAGGGCAGGCTAGTTTTCTGGTGCTTTGGGTACTAGGGCCCTTCTTCCATCCACACAGCTGAATAAAAAAACATATTTTCTGCTTCCAACTGGAATATATAGCAGTATAGACTCGGGGCCCTTCCACACAGCCATATAACCCAGAATATCAAGACAAAATCAACAATATCTGCTTTGTACTGGGTTATCTGAGTCCAAACTGCCATATATTACAGCTCAAAGCAGGAAATGTGGGGTTTTATTCAGTGGGTGGAAGGGCCCTTAGGTAACCCAATTCAAAGCAGATATTGTGGGATTTTCTGCCTTGATATTCTGGGTTATGTGCTGTGTGGAAGGGCCCTAGGACGCAATGTATTCAAACAATGGGTCAAGAGATTCAACTTAAATATTAGAAGGAACTTTCTGTTTGACAGCCCCTTGGAGCCTGTCTCCTATGGTGGTTTTCAAGCCTGGATGGCCATTTGTTGAGGGTGCTTTGATTGTAATTTTCTGCATGGAAGAAGGTGGGAGTGGATAGGCTTTGGGGTCTCTTTCTATTCTGGGCCCTTCCACACAGCCATATATATCCCAGAATATCAAGGCAGATAATCCACAATAGCTTCTTTGAACCACATTATCTCAGTCCACACTGCCATATAATGCAGTTCAAAGCAGATACTGTGAGATTTTATTCAGCTGTGTGGAAAGGGCCTCTGTGATTCTATTGCATTTCTAGGGGAAAGGCCAGTTGCACAATTGTGTGCATGTGTGCAGTATCTGCTTTGAACTGGGTTATCTGAGTCCACACTCAGATAATGTGGGATTTTCTGCCTTGATATTCTGGGATATAGGGCTGTGTGGAAGGGCCCTTTGTGAATCCCAGATAATAATAATTATTGTTATAGTTATTTATACTTTGGTTTTAGCTGCCAGAAGGAGGCGCTGGGCTGATGGGAAGGCACCTCTAAAAAGTGAGTAGAGGTGCCTTCCCATCAGCCCAGTGCCTCAAGTATTTTCTGTTGGTCATGGGGGTTCTATGTGGGAAGTTTGGCCAAATTTTATTGGTGTTCAGAATGCTCTTTGATTGCAGGTGAACTATAAATCTTTTTTAACAAAGTTAATACGCTATAAATCCTAGTAACTGCAACTCCCAAATGACAATATCAATCATTCCCAACCCCACCAGTATTCAAATTTGGTCGTATCAGGTATTTGTGTCAAATTTGGTCCAGTGAATGAAGATATATCCTGCATATAAGATATATACATTATGATGCATAACAGTAGCAAAATTAGAGTTATGAAGTAGCAACAAAAAAATTGTGGTTGGGGGTCACCACAACATGAGGAACTGGATTAAGGGGTCACGGCATTACGAAGGTTGAGAACCACTGCCTTACACGTATGAAAAAAGGCATCACCCCCTTCTCTTAATAGCATGAGGAAAGTCAAGAGCTTAATCTGTTTTAGGAGAAATGAAAATAATTACCAAGCATCCTCTCCTTTCTCTGCTATGGCACCACTTTTAGCATTTTTGAATGCTTGGGCAAGGAAATAGTGGTGGTTGTACCCAGGGGTGGTTGCCCACCATTGAGGTGGCATTGGTACTTTCCCCTCTTTATGTAATAATCTTCAACTTATCTTTATCAAAACCCATAATTTTGATCTCAAAACAAATCCTTGATGTTTATCTGAGGATTCAGAATGTCATTGCATTCATCCTAAATGCACCTATATGAATTTTTTCAATAATGATTTACAGAAGCACCTTTTCCTGTCTAGTTTTCCATGATATATGAGGATATTGGATTATCCTGTATACTTTTATAAACTGTGCTATTATTACAATCAACTTTACAACTCTTGAGGGAGCAAGGAGTACAGGCAGAGTACATGAACATCATCCAAGCATGCTATAGTGGATGTACAACAACACTAAAGCCTAGAAAAAGGTGTACACCAAGGTGATCACATCTCACCTAACCTTTTTTCTGCTTCTCTGGAAAGTGTAATAGGAGGCTGTAATTGGTTGGACAATGATATACTCGTCGATGGGTGCAGGCTTTGCTTTGCTGATAACATAGTTTTAATCATGCACACAGCCTCAGGAGCCTCAAGCATGCCTAGCGAGCTTTGTAGCAGAAGTTGGTCAATTGGATTAAAGATAAATGTACTCTGAAACCACTTTGAAGATGGTGCTGCATTGACAGTAGATGGTGTAGACCTTGAAAATGTAGAAGAATACTGTACATCTACCTTGGAAGGTTGTTAATATTAAGGAATGAACTAAAGCCAGAGTTGAACAGTTGCAGAAAAGCAGGATGGGCTGCTTACAATTTCATTAAAGCCACTGCAGTCTCAATCAGAAGTATATTTCTATGAGCTCAATTGTTCGACATGACCATGCTACTGACCCTATGGTATGGTGCAGAGACATGGACAGTAACAAAGACTCCCTTGGAAGGGTTGTGGAAGGGTTGTGCATGCCTCCCTCAAAAGACGGCTTGTTGAGATGTCTCTCTGAATGCAGAGAGAACGTGTACTGCACAACGAGGATGTTGGAAAAATATCAAAAGGAAAGATCCTCTATGCCATGTTGTTCAACTCAAACATCACTTTGCAGGCAATGTGATATACAGAACAGATGGGCACTGGAGCAATGCCATGGCACATGGTACCTGCGGAGATGGACAAGACCTCTTGGTCATTCTCCCACCCAATGGTCTGATTCATTCTGTATGGTGTATAATGTGAGAGACAAACATGGTCGTATAATGGTACACTGGCCAATTCGTGCTCAAAATAGATACAGATGGAGACAATTAGAAAAGTTGTTGTGATCCACATGAAAGCTGAGGAACTGATCATCTAATTGACTAAGTGACTTTACAGCTCCACTCCCTATAAAATGTCAACACACAAGATGCTGGATGGCAACATTGGGCTACACTGATCAATCTAACTAACTCAAAAAAAATGGACAAAGCAATATTGGAAGTTGGTGTAATCCACCCACAATCTCATAGCAAAACTTTTAATAATCAAGCTACAATGAAGATGCATTTCACTCATGGAACAAGCAGTATTAATCTGAGCTGCCTTTTGGCCCAGTGAGGCTGTCTTCCACACTAGGAGGAGTAACTTTAAAGATCACTTTACACCTCACCTCATGCTGACTAGAGAGATATGTACCTGTGTGTGACATACAGGTATGTCCTCCATAAGGATGTGAATGCATTCTTGACTTTTACTTCTTTGACAGAAACTTTTGGTACCAGAGGTAGAAATAGCACGGAAAAATAAGGATATGTAAACAAAAATATTTTGAATCTTCTAGAGACCACTTGAAAACTTCTCCCAAAATACATCCCTTTATGACTTTTTCTTTGAGCAGCCTACACATCTCTAATGATTTCTATTCTGATGGCAAAACTTACATATCAATGTGTTTTCAACCTGCCAGGGAAGCTGGTGAGACAGGCTGGCCTTTTTTTCTCTTTCTGTTTGCTCTTCATACATGCTCAGTAAGTGCTGTTTACCTTGTCAGTTGTATATAAGTACACACAGCTACAACAGGACCACCTAGAGTAGAATCCCATACTCTCCTACATCAAGCTTTGTCATGTTTACTGCTGCACACTGCTGCATAGCAATACTATCCTCCCAATTACAATTTTGCCCCCCAGGAAACCACAAAATTCCAGCTAGACAGATAACAAGAAAAGGCAATGGACAGAGCTGTAAAAATGATTTTGTAAAAAGGATACTTTATATTTCTCAATTCTAAACCTTTCTAGAGATAATAGTGGAGCTCAATGGTTTTATGACAAAAATGAGAGTTTTTCCAAAGCTCTGCATGAACTACCCTACTATAACATATCATCTAAAGGAACCTGTGCAGCAGGGCTCTTATGTCTGCCTTTTATTATCTGGAGATAAGTTGTACCCTGCATAAAGCATACTAGAGTATCTGATCAGAGAACAGTTTTAGGTCTCCAACAGCTACAACTGTGCCAATAATTTGGAAGTAGACTTTTCCTTTCCCTTCCTCTTTCCTTCCTTCCTTTGCTTTTGGCTGCCACCCTTCCTTCTGTCTTTCCCCGTTGCGGCCCCCGTGACCTGGAACTCACTGCCGCCCGCCCTTAGAGCCTCTCTGACTCTATCTGGATTCCGGCCAGCCTTGAAGACCTGGCTTTTTCGCCTAGCGTTTGGGACTGGCTCGGTTGCCTGAACTACCTGAGCCACCCCTCCGGATTATCCTCCATGTTTTTAAACTGTTGTACACTGTTTTAACTGTTGTAAGTCGCCCGGAGCACCGTCGGTGGAGGGCGACTCACAAATATTAAAGTATTATTATTATTATTATTATTATTATTAAGCAAAGCATCAATGCTATGGTGATTTAGCCTGATTCTTCCTTCTCTCTCTGCGCCCTGCCCCCTCTACAGGTATTGTTCAAAAAACTAAAATTGCTTTTTCTATAATACAAAACTTGTAAGAGTATTTGGCCTGCTCATGCATATATTACCTAATGCAGCAGTACTGCTTTGAAGTGCTTGCCTCATATATGAATATAGCAAGGCCTTGTAAGAAGAGCTCTGGATAAAGAGATAGAGGTCGTATGGAAACAGACAAATCTCTCCATTAGGAGAGCAGTGCTTGCATGCAGAGAATTCTCCGCAGAACTGTTTGACCCTCTCTCTGTAATATATGTACAGTTACAGGGAACAGGATGCGTCTAATCATCTTCCATAATATCCTTTCTCCTTCTTCCTCTATGGCTAGTTTATATTGACTTGAAATGTGTGTTTCTAAGGTTATTAAGCACTTATTAATATGCCATTGTCCTTCGTCCTGTTACAGTTACACGGTCCCTATAACAGTGATCCTTTAACATAGATCATGCTATCTGATTATATTGTACCACCTCATAGATCATTCCTTCCTACCCATACATTACTCTACTTAACAAAGGTCCCTTTTTAATTAGAAGAACTGTGCAATTTCAGTATTTGGTTCATCATCACAAGAATCTGCCATTCTATGTTTTTATTGGTGTGCCATTTCACAGTTGAGCAGTACTGCTTTTCCAGTTTCCCATACATGCATTCATCCCTCTGTACCTCCCATCGTAATAAATATATTATCAACTCCCATGGATGACAATGGGTTGAAATCCCAGGTGTACACAAATTAATGCTGCTGGAGGTGTAGTTTTCAGTGCCAAACCTGGTTTTGGTGTATTGGCACCATAACAGCAGAACTCCAAGGGTTCCAATTGCTGAAAATGTTTGGCCATATGAATCCAGTTCACCACATCATAGTTAAAGATGCACATTCACTTTCAAAAAGCAACCTTTGTTAACAAATTAGTGCTGTTAGCATGTACAGGAATGTAGCTGAATACCACACTTCAAAGCAGAATTCCACTCACATCAGAAAGTCCCAATCAGGAGAGGGGAGATTTGTCCCTCCATAACAGCAGCCAGCCAGAGTTCCAATGAATGGTTAAATGATAAATGTTACTGTTGGGAATGGGTTTTAATTGGGGGTTTTAACTTGGTTTTATAATGCTTTTATGTGTTTTATCTGATATTTTATTGCTGTAAACCGCTATGAGCTCCAGAGAGAGCGGTATACTAAGCTGAATAAATAAATAAATAAATAAATAAATAAATCTGTAAATAGGAGGACTGACTGATACTTCTATTAAGTAAGTAAGCAAGCAAGTAAATAACAACAACAGCAACAACAACAATTTAAATCAGTGATGGGCTGGGAAAATCCCTAAATGGATGCCTCTTGGGATCTCTTCCAATGCAATAGAGGAAATATTAATTAGTTAAGTGGCTGGATGGCCATTTGTAAGGAGAGTTTTGATGGTGCCCTTCTGCCTGAAAGAAGGGAGTTTGACTAGATGGTCTATGGGGGGCGGGGGTGTCACATCCAACTCCAGGATTCTGTGAAAATGTAGAACTGGTTAATATTGGTTTCTATTGGTTAATATATGAGAGAGATTCAATGAGATAGCTGTTGTGGATTTTTTTGGTCAAAACTGAAATTATTCCCTAAAGTCAGTAGATGTATGAATATTTCTGAAAGTTGATCCCATGTCATCTTGTGTCACCGTAGAGAAAATTCAAGGGGATAGCTCTTGTAGTTTTTTTAATATTAAAAAATGAAATTTCTCCAAAAATGCTTGGATAAGTGAAATAGTCTGAAACTTAATGGGCTAACAGTGGTATATGCTACCATTGTAGCAAATTTCTCCCAAATATTGTAAAAATGAGGGCAAAAGGAGCCCCGAAAGCCTGGCGGAAGAGCCAGGTTTTCAGGCCAGCCAGAAATCTGGCCGGGACCAGTGTGGCCCTGAGCGCAGGCGGGAGCGAGTTCCAGATCGTAGGGGCCGCCACCGAGAAGGCTCTTCTACGGGTCTCTGTCAGCCGGGCCTCTCTCACCCCAGGGACAGCTAACCGGACGCCGTTTATTACGCGTGCGGGTCTTTCGCAGCGTTGGTCCGTCAGCTGATCGCCCAGGTAGGCTGGTCCCATTTTTTGCCGAGCGTTGAAGGTTATCACCATGAGTTTGTAGATCGCTCTAAGCTCAATGGGTAACCAGTGAAGATCTTTTAAAATTGGTGAAATATGGCTCCTGGCCGATACCCGGAGATGAGTCTGGCCGCTGCATTCTGGATGAGTCTCAACCTCCAGTCGTGGCCACGGTAGGCCCACATACAAGGCGTTGCAGTAGTCAAGACGGGAGACCACAGTGGCGTGAATCACCGTCCTCAGCGCCTCTGGTGGTAGATAGGGGCCAACCGTCGGGCCCTACGGAGGTGGAAGAAGGCACCCTTAGCAGCGGCCTGGATCTGAGCCTCCATCGTCAGTTTCTCGCCCAAGAGTACTCCTAAGCTCTTTACCGCCGGGGCTACGGACAAGGGCTCGCCCTCAAAGGGTGGTAGTGGAGAGTGGGGGTCGGGTCGGCGGGCCAGAGGATCTCCGTTTTTCGCTGGGTTGATCTTTAGCCTGTGTGCTCTGAGCCAGCTTGTGACCACCTTCAGCCCCGGCTAAAGCTTTTGGTACCGACAGCACCCTGGGTCGAGCTTCAGCAGCAGCTGCGTGTCATCGGCATATTGATAACAGTTGAAACCGTAGCTTCTAGCGATACCGGCCAGGGGCTGGACGTAGATGTTAAAAAGGGTGGGGACAGGATGGCACCCTGCGGAACCCCACACTCCAGCCCACATTTCCTGGAGACCTGGCCCTGCCACTCGACCCGCTGCGAGCGACCCCGCAGAAACGATCCTAGCCAGGTCAGGGCCTTGTCTTGGATCCCAGAGGCCGCCAAGCGGCGGTAGCAAATCATGATCAACGGTGTCGAAGGCCGCGGTTAGGTCAAGGAGGACTAGGACTGCCGAGCCCCCTCCGTCCAACTGGTGGCGGATGTCATCTGTGATTGCTACTAGGACGGATTCGACGCCGTGGCCCGCTCGGAAGCCTGACTGAAACGGGTCTAGGCCCCCAGATCGGTCCAAGAAGTCCCGCAGCTGGTTTTCCACTGCTCGCTCCAATAGCTTCCCCAGAAAGGGCAGATTAGCGACAGGGCGGTAGTTCGCCGGATCATTGGGGTCGAGGTTCACCTTTTTCAGAAGAGGGCTAACTCTAGCCTCCTTCAGGGACTCGGGAAGGAGCCTGTGTCCAATGAGAGGTTCACCAGGTCCACCAGGGCGTCCAGTATGGTGTCTATGCAAGACTTGACTAAGTGCGAAGGACACGGGTCCATGGGGCAGGTCGTAGCCCTTGCCCCGGCCACCAGCTTTTTCACCTCTTCCGATGTTAGGGGTTTGAATTCGGTGAAGTAGAGCCCGTTTGTCTGGGTTGGATGTCGAGTCCACTCATTTCCTTCCTCTGGAATGGGCGGCAGGTCGCGCCGAAGTGCCGTGATTTTCCCGATGAAGTGCTCTTGGAGATCCTCTGCCGTCACCGTAGAGCTGTTGGAATCACTCTGTGGAGACCCCAGAAGGCTCCGGACCACTTTAAAGATCTGGGCTGTGCGGGAGCCGGCGGCTGTAATCTGGGCGGCATTATAGGATTTCTTAGCCTCCTTGATCTCACGTTCGTACAGCCTATGCAGTTCTCTGTAGGTTGCTCTATTTGCCGTGCTGGGTTTCCGTCTCCAAACACTCTCCAATTGTCTCCTCCGGCGTTTCAGCTGCTTTAGGTTCATTGTGAACCACCGTGAGCAGGTTTTCCGGGGACGATGGGGGCGCCTCGGTGCCACCTGGTCGATGGCCTTGGAGAGGACGCTGTTCCACCTGGCAACTAAGTCCGCTAGTGATCCTCCGGGACCTCCAGGGGATCCAAAGCAGCTATGAATGCCCTCGGGTCATCGAACTCCTTTGGCGGACTAGGATGGTCTTTTGTTCCAACCTTTCTGTAAGAGGGGTGTCAATGTCTGCCCTCACGGTCAGGTGGTCCGACCAAGGCACTGCTCTGGATTCACGATGTTTTAAGGTTAGGCCGTGGCTGAAGATCAGGTCTAACGCGTGGCCAGCCTGATGTGTAGGGCCAGTTTTGGTCCTGGGAGATCCAAAGCCTCCATATGTTGGAGGAGCTCCCTTGCACTGGATGTAAGAGGGTCTGAGTCCGGTGGATGTTAAAGTCACCCAGCACGATGAGCCGGGGGAATCTCAGCGCCCAATCCGCAATCAGGTCGAGCAGTGCAGACATGGCCTCCTTTTGGGCCCCAGGGGCTCGGTAGACCACCAGAATCCCCGTCTTTTCCCGGTTCCTAGAATTGCTCCCAGGCACTCTATGCCGGTCATCGCTGATGTCTGGAGGACCGAGGTAGCGACAGTGTCTTTACGACCAGGCCCACCCCCGCCCGGCCGGTGGATCTTGGCTGGTGGAAAGCTCGAAAGCCTGGGGGCTAGCTCCTGAAGAAGGACACAGTCGCTGTCCTGGGTCCAGGTCTCTGTGATGCATATGACATCTGCGTCCTGCTCTGTGATGAAATCTCGCAGCGTGGCCAGCTTGTTACAAATTGACCTCGCATTGAGGAGCAGGAATGAAGACCAAGGAGTGGTTGCTGTTTGAGGGCGGTCATGGCAGGTAATAGGTCGCAGCTGGGTTGAAGAGGGTTTTCGGCCCTGTTTGTTGGTGGGTAGGTTTCTGGACCTCCCCTCCCCAGTCCACTAATTACTGGGATGGGACGCGGGAGCGCTCGGGTGTTGACGTTGGGCGCCGGGCGCTGAGTTTGCGGCACGTTCCCGAAAAAGGGACGTTGGGGGTCAGTTTTGGCCGCAGTCTGGAGGGGCCGTAGCAATGATGGATTGGGGGCCCTGCAGTAGCTGTGCCGCGGGGGAACTGGGGGGGGGCCCTGGACTTTCTGGCCCAGAAAATTCTGGTCCTAAAGGGACCGGGATTTCTGGCCGGCGGTTCCCTGGGGTTTTTTTGTCCCCTCTGGATGATGGTATTTTGTTTGGGCCGCCTGATTGTCTCCTTTTGTGAGCCGCTGGTCTTTTCGTATGATGCTCCTCTTTCAACGGGATCCGATGACTCAGATTCTCCCGTAGGCTCTGGGGGGCACTCTGTTCGGATATTACTGGGTTGATCAATAAGAGGGGGACAGGAGGCACAGGGATCTGTCAGCTGGGGCGCTGCTGTCATCTCGGCACTTGCTCTGATGGCGGCTCTCTTTCGCTGGCGCCTCAAGGCCTTCCCTGCCCTCCTCTTGGCCCGCCTATTCTCTCGACTCTTGTTGGTGTCAGACCCACCCGCAGGAACAGGGGGGGCGGTGCGGTTGGGGTTTCCAGTTTGGGTGTGCCCCTTAGCTTGTCTTCTCCTCCGTCTTCGCCCCGCCTTACTCCATCAACCGGTGGGGAGGGAGGGTGGTTGGGATGCTGGTCCTATGCTGGAGGGGGGGAGTTGACCCTGTGTGCTTGATTCTGTCAGCTGGGGGGCGGGTTCGGGGTCCATCCAGCCCCCCGGCTCGTCCAGCCTATTCTCACCTCGATCATAGAAAACCTCAGTTGCTCTCTGGTTTTGGGGGGAGGGCTGGGCTGCTTCCCTGGCTTCCTCCAGACTGTCACTCCCGTCTCGAGGCTGGCTCCGCCCACAGCTCCACTCAGAGTGACGTGTAACGGCCTCCCACTCTGCTGACGGAGGAAGGGGGGCGTAGACGGAGGCGGGGCTACGGGCGCCATTACGGCGTCCTGGGTAGCCCGGCGCCATCTTGGCCTGGCCGGCCCACGCCCCCAACGATGAGAATCGGGAAGCCCTGCGCCAAGGCCGCTCGCCCGGCGCTCTAGCCAGGATGGTCGCGATGTCAGGCGGCTCCTCTGGCTCCCTTTGCTCCAGGCGAGGTTCGAGAGCGGTCCGGGAGCCTGGGGCTTCTCCGGCCCGCGGCTCCCGGCTCTAGGGGCGACCCAACCACTTCACAAGTCTTTTGAGCTTTTGCTGCTGTTGCTTCTGGCCGCAGCTGTTGCCCGTGGCCTCCGCGGGACCATAAACAGCCACCCCGACCCAGGGACGCCAACGGGCAGTCATCGCCCAGAATGCAGTCCGTTGCCGAGTGGGTCTCTGGCCCCGGGAAGGCTGGCCCGTTGGCCTCGAAGGTAGGTGAGTCGGAGTGGGAAGGACTGGGCAGGCCGAAGGCATCTTCCCCAGTTTGGCAAGCTGTGTGGTTGCCAGGCAGTACTGGGCTTGAATGGCCTGGGCTTGAATGTCAGCTGGGCTTGAATGTCAGCTGGGAGGCTAGAATGGAGGGCTTGCTCTCCACTCTTCCCTCCCCCCCCCCCAGGTCAGAAGCATCTTGGATTAAATTTAATCCAAGATGCCTCTCAGCTGGGAAGGCAGGGAGAACTAAAGAACTAAACTACATTGAAAAAAATGGGAGAAATGAAAAAATCAAGCAACATAAACATTTGGGAAGGGTGGCCTATGTTGGTTTATGTTAAAGTGCTAAACAAATACATTTTTCCTATGTACACCACTGGCTACAGAGCCATTAACCACAAATTTGCAGACCTCGAGACAGATGTGAATAGAGCCAATGGCCATCCATTGCCTGTGCTGTTCTCAGGACTGGTCCAATATTGTAGCCAATATATCACTTACAAACATGTCACATCATCATAGGGTATATAGCATTTAAGTGTGCAGAAACACCCAAGATTACAGCAGATGGTTTGGCAGCTTGGCATCAATCTATTGGGAGAATAAAGAATGCTTGTTGGTGTACAGTATTAAAACACTGAAAAGTAGTAGAAGAAAAGCAACATATTACGTGTGGAATCATGAAGGAGAAGACACGGAATCTTGGAATGCATTATTCCAAGATTAATTCCAGTCTGTTTCAGGGACTGAAATGGACTTAGTCACCTTTGTGGATGTCCTACACTTGGAAATGGATGAACTGTGCATCCCTGTTTTGCTGTATCTCTCAATGAAATTTCAATGATTCTGTCCTGAGTGCAGCACCATTCAACATATTGAATGATGGAATAGAAGGCTTGTTTCTGCTGCCCTGGAAACTAGAACTCATAGCAATGGGTTTAAATTACAGGAAAGGAGATTCCACCTGAACATTAGGAAGAACTTCCAGAGTGTGTGAGCTGTTCAACAGTGGAACTCTCTGCTTCAGAGTGTGGTGAAAGCTCCTTCCTTGGAAAATTTTAAACAGAGACTGGATGGTCATCTGTCATGGATACTTTGATTGTGCTTTCCTTGCATGGCAGGGGGGTGGACTGAATGGCCCATGTGGTCTCTTCCAACTTTATGATTCTATGATCACACTGCCTTATTCAGCTTGTGGTCTACTAAGACGGCCTTATGCATGTATTGTTGTCAAGCGAGGTGACACCTATTCTATATTAATTTATTTATTTATTTATTTATTTATTTATAGTTCAAACTTGCTATACCGCGACTCCCCGAGGGCTCGGAGCGGTTTACAGTTTGACATAAAAAATACAGAGCATACAACAAGACAAACAACATCAACAGGGAATGACAAAACTAACGAGAAAGGGGAAGCCAAGCTCGGGCCCATGTGGGCCGGAGCTTTCTAAGGTCAGCTATCAGGCTCGACCGTCGAATGGGGGAAGCCTAGGAGGGTCCCACAGATCGAACAACGTCCTCAGGGACTCGAGATCCATACGGTCGCGACCGCCGCAAGCCTGTGGCTCCGGGTTCGCCAGCGCCGGATTATCAAGCCTCCTGGGGTGGGGGTTCATCAATGGGGAACCCGGCGCCTGAGGTTGGTGTTCCTGAAGGTTCTGGGACGGAACCCTCTGGGTGTTGCAGAGCACGGCTGGGATTTCCTCTGGCCCGCCCCTGCCCCGCCTTCGGCCCCTCCTCTGTTTCGTCTGAGGTGGCAGAGGGTTCTTCCGTTGTTTACTAGTCCTCTCGTCGTATCTCGGACCGTGCCCGCGGCGGCCACCGGCTGTCCATGGCTTCTAGGCGCTCCATCAGGGCACGGGGGGAGGGCCAGCCTCAGGGCCTCAGAGTTAGCAGTGATCCCGGTCCCAGGGCCACCGGTGACAGCAGGCCCATCACCAGCCGGTGGTGGTGCAGCCTGTGGGCTGGTCATAACCATGGGGATCGCTGCTAATCGGTCGGCTCGTCGCCGGGGCCGCTCCCCAGGGGCCCTTGCAAGGACCCCTGAGACGTCAAGCGCCTCCATCAGGGACCCCATCAGGAACCCCAGGGGCAGCGGTATGGTGGTGCTTGTGGCCTCCAGTGAAAAGGCCGGCGGTGGAAAAGCCGGCAGTGGCGGCCGCTCCAGCATGGAGACCGCAGGGGGCGTGGTCGCAGCCTTTGGGGTGGATGAGGGGGGTGGGCCTAAAGACACCAAACTGATCAGGGTCGGCGCCATGTTGATACAGCCGGCCAACGCCATCTCCATCGGGTCGGGAGCCCGGTGTCCCAATGCCTTCCACGGGCTCCACCACGGCACCGCCACCCGTCCGGCTGATGCTTCGCCCGGATGGGGCCCTTCGTCAAGGAGGGGGTCTCCCTCAAGAGGCAGCCAACCATCCTCCAGGAGCACCTCCCGCGGTGTGCTCCTCGAGGTCTCCGTGCACCTCTCCTCCGCCTGGCTCCTCGGAACCAGGACACTCGGCAGGCCCGAGCGGTGGCCGCACAGGGGGCCAGAAGCAGTCACCTCACTTGTCTTCCTCTCCACTGGGCCCAGGCGCAGCAGGTCCAGGCATGGCGGGTCTGGCGCTCTGCCGGCCGCCACCTCCCCAGTCCCGGGGCGGGGGTCCAGGCGACGCAGGCCATCCACACTGCAGAGGGGTGCCAGCATCGGTCTCAGCTCCTCCCTCTTCCTTAGCCATGCGGCCAGCCGCTCGACCAGCCGGCTGAAGCCAAGAAGGAGGTGGGTGAAATCCGGTGGCGCATCCTGGGTGGTGCCCTGGATGGTGTCGGGAGGGTGGTCGCTTGCCTCCCTCTGGGTGAAGTTAGGGGGGGTGGGCGTCTCGGCCTCCTCCAAGCCCGGCCAGGGAACAGGGGACCATGGTGAGCAATTCCAGGGGGACGCTGTGGTCGCTGTTGGTCCAATAGTCCTCCTGGAGGCCGCAGCGTCCTTCATGCTCGCATGGATCCTGAGAACCGAGGCCGGAGGAGAGTCTACTGAAGAAGCCAGTATCTGCCGCATACCAGTACAGCCATCGGTGTGGGGGTGAGGCAACCCGGACGCCTTCCTTCCCCTGTTCTGGCAGGCAGGGATGGTCACCCTAACCCTAAGAATACTTTCTTTCACTTCTGTGCATTCCAAATTTTTTGCTGAAGTGTAGTGTAAGGATCTGTCAATTAGAGCAAAGAGTGCTCTGATCTTAGACCCTTCCAACAGGGATAATCCCAAACAGGTGTGACCTTGGAGGCATGTGCAGTGCAGAGAATGGGCCTTGGGCCACACCACACCAACATGAATGGCAATGACTGGTGACATGCTGACTCAGGAAGAATATGAAGAAATATCCACTGGACATTGGGATACTGGGTCAAAGGGAGATGATGCAACCTCTGCTAAGCATTGCATGCTAGGGGTTGGGTCTTTGGGATGATGGACAGATGTTGGAGGCGGGGACTATATATAAACTGTGTTTGGTTCTGGGAAAAGCAGATCTGGCTTCACAGGTTTTGATACCTGGAAATAAACCTGGTAGGACCGAGTTGCTGTGTGCTGTCGTCTTTGCAGGAATATTCCCAGCGTTCATTACAGAAAAGCCAGATCTCAGAAAGCCTGTCGTGGAGGAATTCATTGAGGGCTTATCCAGTAAGATGCCATCCGTAGTGCCATCCTTTACCGAAGTGGAATGGGTGAGTCCCGAGGAGTTTTGGGAAGATGCGGATGAGGACTATTCCAGTGAAGATAGCGACTGGGAATATGAGGAGGAGGAGGACGATTCGTGGGTCCCAAGTGAGGTGGAGCAGCAGCAGGCTAGAAGGATCCTGCAAGGCTTGTTCCCTCACTGGGTGATGGAAGGATCGTCGGATGGTGCCCCTTCTTGGGAGAAGGAGGAGGAAGATGCACCCAGAGAACCGGAGGGGCGTAGGGGCGCTCGCCTGGCAGAGGATCCGGAGATGGTTGGAGCCAGGGTGACTGGGCCGAAAGACAGGCCAGTTTGGAAGGACCTGGCAGAGTGTGGCAGAAGAGCCACAGAGCCTGAATCAGATGGGATGAAGGCTGAAGAGACTGGGCAGGAGAGAGCTCAGTTTTCTGTGTGGACCAGAGATGAGGTGGTCCAGGAATTGCAGTGGTGCTGTTTGAGGCTACAAGTATTGCAGAAAGCTCTTCATTGTGGGCGGCATGATGTGAGTGTGCTGCAGAAGGAAATGGATGTTCTGCAAGAGAGAGTTGGTAGGCTCCAAGGAGTGATGTGTCTCCAAGGATGGATGTGTCTCCCAGACGAAGGGGATGGACGTTTTGATGGTGCTCCGGAGAGGAAAGAAGTCCAGCCGGAGGCATGGAGTGTGTGTGGGCCTAAACCAGTTGCAGAAGCTGTTTTACCAGAGAAATTTGTGTGGACGGCCGAAGATACTGGAAAGTGCCCTGTGGAGATGGAAGCCAGGCCTCCGGAGAAAGAAGCGACAGAGGAATGTTTTCCTTTGATGTCCCGGCCTGCAGTAAAGGAGAAAGCGAAACTGTTTTAACTACAGAGGCCTTGGGAAGTTTGTTGGCGTGGGGAGTGATTTTGCTGTCCCTTGAAAGAGTGGAAGTTGCTGCAGAGAAGAAGCTCCCTGGCAATGACTGTCTTGCAGAAGTTGAGGGGAAGCTGCCAGTGGTGTTGGAAAATCAACTGACTGGTAGTTTGGAAGTCCCTGTCGTTGATGGTGAAGACGGGTCGGAGCTGGAGGAAGATGCCTTGCCGGGAGGATACCTCCCGTCCTGGAGGTGAGGCTTCCAAGGAGATTGAAATTTTAGAGAAGGCTTCTCAGCCGGAGAAGCCTGGGAAGAGCCCAGAAGACCCCCTCCTCCAAAGCGTCTCAATTGCGCTTGCCTGGTCTGCCACTTTATGGTGCCTATGTTTTGAGGATGTGAGTGGGAATTCCCATCAAGTTTGTGAACTCCCTGAAGAGAATGGAGAGAGCCGTCTGGAATGGGTTGTGCTGATGGAGAAAGCTGCGGGAAGGGCCTTGCTGTTGGAGGATTTCCCTCTTGAAATGGAGGAAGTATCGGCCATGAGGCGGCTGAGCGGAGGTTTCCAGTGCGAGAATGCGGTGGAGGTGCCAGTCAAGTGTCAGCGAGCCGATATTCCTCTGAAGGAGCCGGTGGCAGCCGGGAGTAATGGAGCTGTGGAGTTGCTAAGTGGAGCAGTTGGCGAGGTCCAGTGCGAGCAGTCGGCGAGATCCATGGTGGCTGGTGCGACTGGGTGGCGACCGTTGGCTGTTCCCCTGAAGGAAGGTGTTAGGAGTGCCCTGTTGCTGGAGCCTTGGCTTGCCGAGCTGGTGCTGGCTAATTTGGCCAGGGGTTTTGTTCTCTCGGGGGGAGGGAATTTGTTTGGGCCTGAGCAAGATCTTTCAAAGAAGGTAGCTGAGTTGTGGCTGCGAACCTTTGCTGGGTCGAAAGAAGAACCTTGGAACAAGGCGAGCCTTGGGAATGAACTATGGGCCAGTTGTCCAGTAACCCGCATATTAATTTTGACTTTGGGAAAAATTAGTAACATGATTGTATTATGCTTCCAATGGAGTAAATTGCTTTGTATGGAAAATGTTCCCGGGAGATTTAGCATTGGGATGGTTTTAGCTTGGGAGGTTGGAGTCACTTAAATGTGTTGCTCTAAGCATTGTGATCAGATGATTTTATGGTAAAATTGACCCTGGAAGGTGAGATACGGTGATATGATGTTTAAAATATTATTCATGTTGATGGGGGGGTAGTATTGCATAAGGTTAAGGTAGATGCTATGCTTACATGTGTTTTGTAGAATGTAACATGATTGGGGAATGTTTAGACATGCATTCATTGTTAGAAATGTTAGATGGGGATGAGATTTAGAATGTGTATTCTGCTGTTGTATTAGGGATTTTGGTCCCAGTGTTTAGAGGAATAGGTACAGCCTTGTTGGGATCTGCAATGAGGTTAGTTGCGGCAGGTAGGTTGTTTGGTGGAGGATAGGTTTTGGAGTTGATTTGGTAATGGTATTGCCTCCTGTTGAATTGGCCAGGAGGAGGGTTATTCTGAGTTATGGTAGTTATGATGTGAATGTGTTGTTTATGCGCAGATGGACATGCCTGCGTTCAAGGGTTGGAGTTCTCCTTTGGGAGGATAGACTTTAGAATCAAAGTGGAAGTTGGTGTTGCCTTCCTTGAAAGGAGGGGTTAGCGGGACCCAGATGGTTGTTCCTGGGTAAGGATTATATTGGTTTATGGATGTGTGCGATAGTTAGGATGAGCTAGAGTGGGGAATTGTAGTTTTCCTAGGTGCTTTTCCCCATGTGAGGGGGTGTTATAGTTTGTTCAGAGTATAAAGGGCTAGGATTGTGTGTTTGGATTTGAAGTCGAACGTGTGGAATTCCCGTAGGTGTTTCTTTTCATGGATGTATGTGATGGTTAGATAGCTTGTGTGAGTGTGTTTGGTCGCATGAAAGATTGATGTGTGCCTTTTGCTAAGGTGGCAAGGGTATTGGATTTCTGTGGTAAGAGTACTTGACACAGTTGAGTAATTCTGGGTACTTGCTGAATAGCTAAAGGTTGTTTCTGGAAGTGTTTTGTCCCTGCGTCATGGGCTTTTGAGGGTGTTAGTAGTTTATGATTTTCTGGGGTTTCATGGCTGGGAGCCAAGAGGAGTTAAGTTACAGGGTAGTTAGTAGCCCTTGTATTGCTTGTTGATTATGGATTGTAGACTTCCTGCTTATGCAGTGGTGAAAGTTGTAGTGTTCCCAAGTGCCTTCTGCCAGGGCAGTAAGGATAGTGGGTTTCTGTTGTGTATTGGCTGAACACAGTTGAGTTGGTCCTGTGTTGCATGTAAGAGTTGAAAGTTGTAGTTTTCCCAAGTGCCTTCTGCCAGGGCAGTAAGGGTAGTGGGATTCTTTTGGGTATTTGTTGGACACAGTTGAGTTGATCCTGTGTCGCATGTAGGGTGTAGTTTGTTGGGGTTTTCTGGTTTTTGTGAAAGGATGGTTTAGGTTGTTTGCCAGTGAAATTGTATGGTCGCTTTAGGTTCCCCGTGGTGTGACATGGTTAGAGGTGTAGTTTTGTCCCTGGTGCCTCCTGCTTTTGGCAGTGGAAGGTTTGTGGGAGTTATGAGGCTTAGAATCCTGGTTGTGTGTTACAGATGTGGTTGTGTAGTTTTGTCCCTGGTGCCTCCTGCTTTCGGCAGTGGAAGGTTTTAGAAGTTATGAGGGTTGGAGTCCTGGTCGTGTGGGTACAGATGCACAGTTGATTTGTCCCTGTGCAATGGATTGTTGGGATTTATAGTAATAAATAGTTGCATGGGAAGTGTGATTCTGTAGGTTAGTCCCTTTTTGCCATGGCAGTAAAGGGATGGGGTGGTTTTAGGTTTTGGTAGTAAGAGATAGGATTTAGCCTTGAACAAGCTGAGCATTTGTAAGAGAGATGTTTGGTTATCTGATGTGTGGGGGAGTTCCGGATTAGTATGAGAAGTGGATAGCAAGGTTTTGTCCTAGTGTGTGTGTAGTGGAGAAAGGCGGGGGTTGGTTCCTTTTGCCTTGTATCTTATAGAGGTAGTCTTGACTCTTGTTTAGTATTAAGAGTAGGGTTTGGATAGTAGAGTTAAGTGGTATTTTCAGATCCTCTTTCTCCCAGGGGGGAGGGAAGAGGGTATTTTGTAAGGATCTGTCAATTAGAGCAAAGAGTGCTCTGATCTTAGACCCTTCCAACAGGGATAATCCCAAACAGGTGTGACCTTGGAGGCATGTGCAGTGCAGAGAATGGGCCTTGGGCCACACCACACCAACATGAATGGCAATGACTGGTGACATGCTGACTCAGGAAGAATATGAAGAAATATCCACTGGACATTGGGATACTGGGTCAAAGGGGAGATGATGCAACCTCTGCTAAGCATTGCATGCTAGGGGGGTTGGGTCTTTGGGATGATGGACAGATGTTGGAGGCGGGGACTATATATAAACTGTGTTTGGTTCTGGGAAAAGCAGATCTGGCTTCACAGGTTTTGATACCTGGAAATAAACCTGGTAGGACCGAGTTGCTGTGTGCTGTCGTCTTTGCAGGAATATTCCCAGCGTTCATTACATGTAGTACCTTACATTTCCCCATGTTGAAATTCATTTTGTTAGTTTTGCCCCAGCATTCTAGTCTGTTAGAATTGTTTTGCATTCTGATCATGTCCTCTGGAGTATTAGCTATTTCCCCTAATTTGGTTTCATCTGCAAAGTTTATAAGAATTGTTTCTCCCTCCTCCTTATGACATCATTTCAAATATTTAAGCATGGCTGTCATGTCTCCTCTCAACCTTCTCTTCTGCAGGTAAACATACCCAGCTTTTTAAGATGCTCCTCATTGACCATAGTCTCCAGACCTTTAATCATTTAGTTGTCCTCCTTTGCACACCTTCCAGCTTGTCACTATCTCTTTTAAATTGTGATGCTCAGAATTGAACACAGTATGCCAGGTGAGGCCTAACCAAAGCAGAATACAAAGGCGTCATGACTTCCCTCAATCTGGGCATTATATTCCTTTTGATGCAGCCCAAAATCCCATTGGCTTTTTTAGATGCTGCATCACACTTTTGGCTCATGTTCAACTTGTTGTCCAAGAATACTCCAAGATTTTTTCCACGTGGATTGTTGGCAAGCAAGGCATCACCCATTCTTTGCATTTCATTTTTTCTGCATAAGTGGAGTATCTTGCATTTGTCCTTGTTGAAATTCATTGTGTTAGTTTTGGCCCAGCTCCCTAATCTGTTTAGGTCATTTTAAATTCTGATCCTGCATTCTGGAGTATTAGCTAGCTACCTTTCCTAGTTTGGTGTCATCTGCAAACATGATAAGCACACGGTCTAAACTTTCATCTAAACAATTAATAAAGATGTTGAGCAGTACTGGGCACAGGTTCAAATTCTGTGGCACTCCACTAGTTACTTCTTTCCAGGATGAAGAACACCCTTTGAGTTCAGTTGCTTAACCAATGATGTGGCAACTAAAAAAGCCAATATGATTCTGGGCTGCATCTATAAGAACATAATGTCTAGATTGAGGAAGAAATAGTCCCATGCTATTCTGTGTCTAGTTCTGGATACTGACAAGTTGGAATGTCCAAAATGATAAAAGATCTGGAAGCTAAGTCCTATGAAGACCAGTTTTGAATTCTCTTATAGGTTGCTTCAGGGGCCCTGAGATGAAACAGATATATTAAATGCATGCATGCATGCACTCATACACATATACATACTTGCACACATACATATCTTTCCTTCAAAATCCTAAACGATGGCAGAACAACTTTGTAAAGATGACCGCAGCCTACATGCTTGCGTCACCTTCACTGGTTGTTTGAATCTCTGCATCTTCAATACACTCTTTCGCTGCTACCAATAAATTGTGAGGAGGCTTGTGTTTCTCAAGGATACTGAGACTTGTTTTAAACAGGCTTGAAATGTTTATTTTCATAATAGCGTGGTGGTTACAGTATGTTCAGAGCTTATTTGGTTACTCATCCGAAGAGGCAAATCTTATGGTTACTTTAACTACTACAGGGTCCTGTGGTACCAGACTTTAACAACTCTTTCCGTTGTTTTCCACCAGTCTTTACCACAAGAAACACCTCTCTGTCCTTTCAATAGGCCACAGACTAATTCTACCTTCTCCAAAGGCTTCAGACCAACTCCTTAACTCTGCTCTTTCCAAAGGTACAGACAAGCTGCTTCTCCAACAGCTACTGCTGGCCAACTCTCTCTGGCTAATAGCTACTGGCCAACTGACATTCTCCAACTGACTGTTCAGGATTTAACCATACAAATAAACACCAATAAATACAAAACCTACAAATCTCATAACACATACATTCACCTCACTACAACCTTATTTAAGTTTTCACAACTTGCTGACTGGTTCCTTCCCTCCCCCGTTAGAATGTTTAATCAAAATAGAAGTTGGCTAAATGTACTGTACTCTCTAGAAGTAATGAAAAAAAGATGGCAAAGCTTGTTAAGGTCAGTGAGCAAAACATCATGGCCTGCATAGTATTATGGAATTATTAATTTAAAAAATTATATATGAATAAAAGCATCTGGTGAATGAATAAGAATACTTTCTTTCGCTTGACTAATTTAAATGCCAGCTGCATTAAATGCCCTCAACCATATTTTATCATAAAGGCTTTTACAGAGTCAGTCTGCTCATGAGAATGCAGAATTTATGTGAATTGTAAGGTCTAGGTGTACAATGATATCAGCCTATATTCACAATCATAAATCAGAAACTTGAGAATATAAACATTAAACTTTGCAAAATGTCTGATGGATTAAATATCATGATGGAAAACACATGAGATTAAGAAAATAAAAGTGTTTCAAAGCAGAATAAATCAGACTGCTTTGTTTCAGAATTGTTGAGCTCATTCTAAAAAATGCTTTACCTCACTGTGGATGTTGTCTTAATTTGTCTTTTTAAATCCTGTTTAATGTCAGCCATCATTTCATTTTGTGTTATGGTGATAACTAGGCATAATTTATTTTTCATTTTGCTGCATTCTATTGCTAGGCTTGGACATTTAGGACATTTATGTGTAGTCAAACCACTAATCACTAGCAATAATAGAATAATAGGATAATTGAAAGCATGTAGTATTTAGTAGATCAGGTGCAAAATTCATCACCATCAGCCAATACCTAGAGAACTGAACAGCTGATGCTACAACTTTTCATAGGATGTCTATCTTGATTTGGTCACCAGAGAAGCAGCATAGGATAATATGTAATGTAGTTAATCGATTGGACAAAGGATAATTCTGCATGCAGTGTGCATATGCATGCATTTGTAGAGTTCACAGCCAGTTCATGAATCAAGCAAAAGGTGGAAAAGAAGAAAAAGGA